>JAWMAG010000039.1:11582500-11682500 GCA_037013455.1 Ceratitis rosa
CCACAAATTAGCCGAATTACGGTTGAACGGTTCAAAAGCGCTAATTATGTGTATATGTACCATATATGTGTATATATGTATATTTACATTTACTTTTTTTAAATTAAAAAAAAAACTGCACTACAAAGTTATTTTGTTATATATGAATCTATTTATGTTCCTTCTTTTTATAAGTTCTTACGTATATATATATATATATATATATATGTGTATACTATATGCCAGTTTCTAGACTTCATATCTCAAAATAAAGAAATTAAGTATTCATCTCAGGTTTCTTGAAGGTAAAAGTAACCTCTGAGATTTTCACATACCGGAAAACTGGCATTCATTCAGTCTACTTCTAATTTATATTACACTCGCACACATTACATATGTACATACATATGTACAAATGCAAACGTAACGTAATTACGAATAAGTACGTGCCTACAACTGTAAATGCAAAATGATATGTATGCATATGCATATTTATATGTACGACTAACTTTAGCTTTTCACACGCTATTTCTATGCGTTTGTCTGTTATAAATAATTTTTGTACTTATACACATATATATATAGATATATATTATACATTTATATATATATAAATGGTATATTGTGAGTGTGTGTTTATGGCGAAATTTGAGTTTATTGCAATCCTATTCGTGTTTGCGAATAAGTTTGTTGTGTTTGTAGGCGCTTTTGCTGTCTCGCTTTTGCTGTTCGCATGTTTGTTTTTGGCTGTTTATTTCTATGTATATGTATGTGTATATATATTTGTACGTGTATGTTTGAGTGTAGTGGCGTTGTGTTTGCTTGTAGTCACAAATTTTATGAGAACTGCCTAAGCATAATATTTAAGGCTTCGATAACAACAGCAACAACAGCAAGAACAACGCAATGTCAACAACGACATTGCCGCCACAACAAACACAACAACACCAACAATATCAAGCAAAAGTCAAAGCATCCAATGAGGGTAAGCATACAGTTCGTGTGTGTGTAAATATGGGGCCGACAACGACAACAGCAGCGACATAATTTAAAATTTATCAGCTCCAAAACAGACGTTCATACGCTACGCTGTGCCGCAAGCCCATTGAATGCACAAGCATTGGTACATATGTATGGTATATATGTATGTATATATATTGTATATGTATATGTACGTACTTAGATAGATGTATTGATATAGTAAGCTTGGTGCAAACAATTCCAAAGTGGAGTAGGCCTAAACACAAGTAGCTCTATGCTTTCACGGTTGGCTACGTGTGTGTGTGTGTGTGTGCGGAAACATTTTCCGAAGTCTGCAGATAGCAAGGTAAGCGTAATGGCGGTGGCTTTTCGCTGCACATTCAAGCAACAAAATTAGTATGAACGAAACGGTGTCAAGCAATGGCGATGCTGATATCGACTGAAGCTGCTCGTCCGACGATGTTTTCGATGGGGTCCATTTCTGGCTCAATGGGTATGTAAACAAGCCAAATTGCCACATTTGGAAGGAAGAGCAACCTGAAGAGATCCAAGAGCTGCAATTTCATCCAGAAAAAACAACGGCCTGGTGTGGTTTTCAAAAATGATGCCGGTGAGAACGTAATCGTCAATGGCGAACGTTATCCTGCAATGATAACAGACTATTTAATGTCTGAAATAGAAGCTCGTAATCTCGGCGACATTTGGTTTCAACAAGACGGCACCACTTCCCACACAGCACATCAATCAATGGATTTATTGAGAGAACCCTTCGATGAATAGAAAATTTTACGTTTACGTTACTGAAAGAGATAATTTTCAAAATGTAAATGCCAAAGAATTTCCTTTCAAATGATAATTTTTTTTCGATAAAGAAAACAATTAATTTTCAGAGGGATCTCAAAGTTTTTCTATTCAAAGTATTGACCATTGGTTTCTACACATTTCGCCCATCTCTCAGGCAAATTATGGATACCATTCCAAAAAAACTTTTTCTCTTTCGAGGCAAACCATTCGACGAGCCATTTTTCGACTTCTTCAAAATTAGCGAAGCACTGCTCTGCAAGGGAGTGTCCCAACGATACGAAAAGGTGATAGTCGGACGTGGCGAGGTCTGGAGAGTACGGCGGGTGCGATAATATTTCCCAATTAAGTGTTTGTAATGTATCTATAACCAGTTTAGCGGTATGAGACGGCGCGTTGTCATGTTGCAAGATAACTTTGCCATGTCTTTGGGCCCAAATTGATCATTTGTTGTCGGTAGCGTGTATCCGTGTTCACCATTTCACCAGGTTTTAACAACTCGTAGTACACCACACTGGTCCCACCAAACACAGCCAAAGCGATTTGGCCTTGCAGTCGATGGGCCAGCTTCACCAGGGGAAAGTCATGTTTTTTCGCTTCGGGTTCTCAAAATAAATCCATTTTTCGTCCCCCGTGACAATTCGATGCAGAAAACATTTCTTTTCGAATCGTTGAAGCAGCATTTCACAAACGGTTTTTCGATAATCCATTTGTCTATCGTTCAGCTGGTTCAGCTGGTGTGGCACCCATTTTCCATACTTCTGGATCTTTCCCATGGCTTTTAAATGTTGGCAAATTGCTCCTCGAGTCACATGTAGTGTTTCTGCCAATTTTTGTTGCGATTTGGTTGGATCAACATCCAATTCCTCGTCTTCGAACTTTTTCGCTGCACCAGGATGTTCATTGTCTGTCAAATCGAAATCTCCACTTTTAAATTGACGAAACCATGTCTCACATGTTCTAATCACTGGAGCATGTTCACCATAAGTTTCTACCAGCAACCGGTGAGCTTCAGCTGCTTTTTTCTTTTGATGAAATAAGAAAAGCAACGAATGCCGCAAAAGCGATTTACTTGGAACGAAACTCTACATATTCACTGAGGTAAACAAATATGATGCTATTATTTTGGCGGAATCTGACTTACGTATTTTTGTAGGTTAATGTCAACAGAAAAAAATTACATCTATGTCAAATCATAGAAATTTATACATATTGCTAGCGACATCTACTAGTAAAACCGGCACACTTCAACAAACACACCTGGTTTATAAACGTTTTTGTTATCACTAGATCACTCTGTATATAGGTATATGACCAGAAACTGTGTGTAACCGCACCACTGTGCGACCTTGTTTTAGCTACTTTCATAAAGACGTTACTATTGTTGTTGTTTCTTAGCGTATTACGCGTTTATCTATTGTTATTGTTGTTTTAATTGTTTTGTTGCAACTGATACTGTTGAAAACTGGTGTTCCGCGGTACTGTTGCCAACTCATATTGGTGGTGGTGGACATACATACATACATGTGTATATACAAATTACATGTCTATTGTACATACCTTAGTCAAAACATAGTAAAATGTATATATAGATAATAGAGTTGTAACACAGCGTCAAAAATTTTATATTGAAAATAGAAAAAATCATGTCTAATCTTTATAGATAATGCCTTCATAAATCATATCCTTTTTTTTTACTTGCATTATTTTTTAAAAATAAGTAAAGAAACGCGATGAGCCGGCGGAAACGGTGGCCAAGCCAGGATTGACGGCCAGGAAGGTTTTGCTCTGTGTTTGGTGGGATTGGCAAGGAATCATCTACTACGAGCTGCTCCCCTATGGCCAAACGCTGAATTCGGCCCTCTACTGCCAACAACTGGACCGCTTGTAGGCAGCACTCATCCAGAAGAGGCCATCTTTGATCAACTGAGGCCGAATTGTGTTCCATCAGGACAACGCCAGGCCACACCCCTCTTTGGTGGGATGGGAGGTCCTAAGGCACCCACCTTATAGTCCGGACCTGACACCAAGTGATTACCATCTTTTCCTGTCGATGGCGAATGCGCTTAATGGTGAGAAGTTGGCCTCAAGAGAGGCCTGTAAATATTGGCTCTCCGAGGTTTTTGCCAATAGGGACGCACCCTTCTACGGGAGGGGTATAATAAAGTAATGGCACCTCGTTGGCAACAAGTTTACGAACAAAACGGCGCATAATTGACTTAAATCGGACAAATGTACACAAAGTTATCATATTTTGAAAAATAAATAAAAAAACCGAACGAACTTTTTACTTGACCTTATATTCGGTCTTCGGAAGTTGCTTTTCGTCGGTATCCTAAATTAAGATACAACTATTTGCTTTGCAGGGCAGAACTCCACTGTGATGTAGATGGTGGCGAGACATTAATTTCTGTTCTTCTCTCATCCATCGGCATGGTCCATAAGGACATCACCTAGCGTGGCAGCGGAAACAAAGAACACACCCTTCTCGTCCACTAAATGATGCAGAAATGCAGACGATGATATTACTCGATGAGTCTACGCTAAGTATTTTCGAGGATAAGACTTTGGAAGCTCATAATTTTGACTAGAAAATCAAAATAAATTGAAATTATGAGAAGATTCTGGCATAATTTCAAGCAATTTCCAATAGAAAAGAGTTGAGTGAAGGCTACTTTTTTATAATTTTTTTGTTACTTTTTAAAAGTATGGTTCCCAATGGGGCAATACTTTTTTCGAAGCTGGTTTTTTTCCCGATTCATGCAAGAAAATTTCGTTCAGCATTGAAGCTCACTTTTGGTTGAATGGGTATGTTAATGAGCGAAATTGTCAGATTTGGAATGAGGGAAATATTGATCTATATTTCTTAAAAAATTAAGCCTGCCATAATGTTATATGGTATTTAGCCAATGCAGAACGCTATAGAGGCATGATTAATGATATTTTCGTGTCTGAACTGAAGGATGTTGATGCGTCCGACCTTTTATACCAACAAGACGGCGTTATTGAAGGAAACTTTTGGTGAGCGCATTATCTCGCGTCGTTGTCTATAGGATCGTTGTATTTTAGCACTGTTCAACCATGTCTTGGGTTTTTATGTGCAGTCGCATATTTATGCAGACAAACCCAAGACGATTGTCGCCGGGGAAGAAAATATTCGGCGTGTTATTGCTGACACACGGTCCCAAGCTACAAAAGTGGTCGAAAACTGAAGTTTATTCGAGGCAACCGTGGTGATATTTTGCACGAAATCAATTTTTAAACATCCTTTTAATAAATCTTAATTATTGCTGTTATGAGCAAATTTAATGTGTTTTATTTCTTTTGAAAAAAGATGTCTAAAATACCCCCTACATGAAAAAAATATTCTTTTACGACTTTATACCAGTTTTCTCCGCTTTTTGGTTGATGCTAGAGCTGTCGATAGCCGGGTAAATAACCGGGTATCGATTAAAGCGGGTAACTTGATATTTACTTTGCTCAAAGGCGTAAAGATTTATTTGAAATATAAAAATAATTTCATTTGATTATTGATTTGACTTCAAGAGCATATCAATTTTTTTGGTGGGTCTCTTTCCTATCTTTTAGGTACTTATATACCTACTTCAGACAAAAGTTAATAACTGAAAAGTGTAATTTTGAGTTGAGTGAAAATAGGACATTAATGAATAATTAAGACTAGTGTGATTTTAGACAGGAAATTCGAAGATTTCTTGACCATGAGTGGGCGTACCCGAGTTGCACACGCACGATATGAGTAAGCGGTTATGTTTGTATGCATGCATGTATGTTCGTGTTCATTCATGTTCATGTTCGTTAGTTGACTCGTACACCCACAAGCGTTTGTTCGTTCGCTCGCTCGCATGCTCGCTGGTTCATTAGTTTACTGCTGTATTTCTGTTTGTTTTTGTTTGTCGGCCTTGTTTACTTATGCTAATGACTGCACAATCACAACCACAATCGCAATCAATGCATGCAATCACAGTGTAGCAATTTTAATATATACATACATACATATATACATACATACTACACTTACATACTTATACATACATATATATCAAACAAACCGCAACTACACCTCCACTATTGTCTCTATGTTAGCCTGTGTAATATCCCTCCCTAACACACCCTTACGCATTTGTCGTAAACATTTCATTTTGCCTAAATTAATATTTACTGTTAGCCTGATTTTTTTGTTATTGTTCTCGCGTTTGGTATGCACGCGCATGGTTTATCCGCGTTCGCGTATAAATATATTTGCATATATAGTATGTATGTATGTATGGCACATAAATATGCCTGTGATAATTAGGAAATTTACAACTCACCAAAAGAATCTGCCTAAAGGCTAATAATAGCGTGAAAATTACGCCTACAACTGTCCTATACTGACTTGTGTGTGTGTATGAGGGATTAGGCCTTGAAAGTAAATATGTATTCAATTTTTGTATCCCTCCATCTTCTAGCGATCGCATTAACCATGCTACAGCACATTAATTTAAATCAAGTTCAGCGTTTACAGATTTCGCCATTACATATATACGTATGTAGTTATATACAAATATGAACATACATATGTACACACGAAGGTTTAATATTTATGTGTTCATATTGTTGCTGCATGCATTATATGGCATAAATTCGCTAATTAGCAGATAAGCTGGTGCAAATTTCAACCAACAACCGTTTATGCACTGACCTCGTATCAGCGCGCGTGCCCAGCAATTTAAATCGAGCTAAGTAGAAAACAAAAAATAAAAATAACATACATACATACGTATGTGAAATAAATTAATCTAAAATTAAGTTAAATAAAATAATATAAAATATAAAAAAAAAGAAATAAAATAAGATTAAATAAAAAAATAAAATAAAACAAAATAAATTAAAAAAAAAAATTAAAAAAAAGTAAAATAAAATATTATAAATTAAATTCACTCTCATAGAAATCCTTTTAGCATCTTTTGAGTTTATCATAAACAATGCCGCTTTGTATTCTTCGCAAATTGAAATCATTAAAATAGAACTCAATATATTTTCCTGGAACTCAGTTGAGTTCAGTAAAGGGTAAACAAATTTTGAAAAGGGTTCATAACTGAAAGGCTCAAAACATTTGTAGTATTTCTTTGTTCAAAAAACAATTGTTTATTATGAAACATTTTTTACATTTAGTTTTTAATTTTTGTAATAAAAATAATGGTTTTTTTTTAATTATTTTCTCAGAAATTATTTGTCTTAATATTATTTCACGCAGTTTAACCTTGACATATATAAAAGGGTTTGAGTAGTAATGGACCTTTCGCATTTACGTAAAAATCCTTTAAAAACATTGCTACCTACTTTCCAAAGGAAAACACTATTTAAGGGGCGAATAAACACATAGCCTCTACAGTTCTACAGTACAGGACAACGCAAGCATCATGAGCGATAGAGTGTCGAGAAAGAAACAGAAGCAAGAACTCCAGCGCGGTGAACCATTGCCGGCGGAGCTACGTAGAGGATCGACTTCTACACCACGGGGAACCGAAAGTGATGAGAGCTGCCTTAGCTGTGATGATCACACGGACCAACAAAACGTGGAAACCATGCAGGTTGCCGCCGCCGCTGTGGTGGATGAGTTAGAGGTGCCCACATTCGATTTCAGTATGTTTACAACAATTGAAAATTTGCAACAACGACGTCAATATAAGGTTATAGGTGACAAGGATTTCGAAGAGTATGGTCCACTTTTGGAGCACGTGAATGGTGTAAAAAAAAGCTTTCATGTGCTAACAGACAGGCTGCTTCATCTGGAAGAAGGTTCTCGGGAATATAAGATAGTTGAAATGCAAATTCAAGCTGCATATGAATGGCTGCACAGCGCCGATGAGCGCGAACGCAAACTTCGCTTTGATTATTTGCAAGCCAAACTGGCTCATATTGGACGGCTCATCGACCGTTTTGATAAAAGAGTTGCCATGGCAGAAGCAGTCGCACTAGCAGAATCATGTCTACGTGAAAGAAGAAAGCTGGGAAACCCCTCACGTTTCGGAAAGCCACAGTAAACACATGATATGCCTGACGATAGCTACATACGAAAAGACCAACGGATTAAATGAAAAAAAAAATTAAATAAATGAAAATAAAATAAAAAAAGAAAAAAAAATTTAAAAAAAACCAAAAAAAAAAAAAATAAAATAAATGAAAATAAAATAAAACAAAATAAAAATAAAAAAATAAAATAAAATAAAATAAAATAAAATAAAATAAAATAAAATAAAATAAAATAAAATAAAATAAAATAAAATAAAATAAAATAAAAAAAGAAAAAAAAATTAAATAAATGAAAATAAAATAATATAAAACAAAATAAAAATAAAAAAATAAAATAAATTCCATTAAAAAAAAAGATAAAATAAAATCAAATAGAATAAAATAAAATAAAATATCGTAAATATAATACAATATAATACAGCAAAATAATTAAAATAAAACTAAATAAAGCAAAAAAATAAGACAAAATAAAATAAAGTAAAATAAAATAAAATAAGATAAAAGATAATAAAATAAAATAAAACAAAATAAAAAAAATAAAAGAAAAATAAAATAAAATAAATAAAATAAAGTAAAATAACGAGAAATAAAAATGGAAGAAAGGAGAAAGATTTTTGGACAAAAAATCAGTTGATATACAAAACGATATTTGACAATGAGCATATACAAACATACATATACACACATCCTTATGTAACGGCAGCTCAAACAATTTGGGAAAACGCATATTCACAGGTAGCCGAGTTACGCATGCTTAAGTAAGCGCATTGCTACCAACACAATCATATACAATATCCACTTGTAGTAGATATATTTTACAAATAAATGATCACATTTTCCTATATTATTGTTTTTATTTCTGTTTATATTTGTTATACATATAACAAAGACTTGAGAATAGATTTTTTTGGGATGCTTTTCCTTTAATGGACCAAGCTTGGGGAAAAATGAGTTATAGAGCGTTCCACCCGCTTTCAGACACCGAAAACCAAACCTATCGGAGACCTATAGTTTTTGAGATATTCAAAGTTGAAATTGTCGAAAATTTGGATTTTTACCCTATTATTCTGTGCATAAAGCAATTACTTCGAATTTTGGAATAAAAAATCAAATTCTAAAATAAAACAACTAAAATACGACTTTTACTCTTTGTAAGTATTGTATTTTTAATTGCCTCTAACATTTCAAAAAGGGTCATCTCTTCTTTTTTACGATTTCTGTCAGGATCATTATTATTATTAATATCATAGTATTTTTAAGCGAAACTCCTTTGCCGTTATCGGGAATTTCCCTTGCAACCGCTTGAGCAATAATTAAATTTTGCTTAGCTGTAAAACCAAGTAAAATAAAAGTACAACACATCGTTGTAATCACATGTGAACGGATTAAAGTTACTATTTTGCATAATGTATGTTGCAAAGTAGAAATTTGTAATGAAAGTATAAATATTTTAACAAAAATTATTTATAATTTAGCAACATTTATGTATAAAATATGAGAAATAAACAAGCATTGGGTCCATTAAAGGAAAGCACAGCCATTTTTTGAGTTTAAGAAAATAAATAGAAATTATCTGATCTCCAAAGAAACCACCTCTCTAAGCTGAAAAAAAATCAGTTTAACCTAACATGTAAATTTCGGAAAAATGATTTACCATATGTTAATCCTCTAATATATTTAGTTTTTTATTTAACCTTTTATATGGCATTTTCCGCTTTGCATTCTTGAAAAGTTGAAAATATACATATACAACGCAATAAATTTTCTTGTAGCTCAGTTGAGTTTAAAAATTTTTAAAAAGAGTTTACAAACGAAAAATTAAAAGAATAAATTGAAGAAGAGATCTTAAAGATATATTAAGAGCAAAATGGTATTTTTGGCAAAAAATACATTTCTTAATATTCCATATAAACATACATATATGAAACATGTGTCAATTAATTGTTTAATTAACTTAAAGTCTGTGTATGCAACAAAAAATCAAAAGAGATGATATAAACGGGGTCTGTTTTATAAAATATAGGTAAGTGTTTTTTTAAGGAAAATTCAAAATAATTTTCGTATTTATTTGATTTCTTTATTTGTTTATTCAAAAACAATGTTTGATAAAAGGAAAAATTGTTGAATTGAGACATATTTATCTTTATTTTATTTTCCTCTTTAAATTGTTTTTTTTTTTTTTTTTTTTTTTTTTTTTTTTTTTTTTTTTGTAATAAAATGTATGGTGTATTTTGAGCCATTTTGTCACGCCAGTCATTTTGATAGCACAAATAATTTGTATTGAAAGAATAATCATATAAATCGGTTAAGTGCTTTTTGAGTTAAGTTTTGAGTTAAAACATTACCACAAACCTACATAAACATTTTAGAAAAATCACCCTACAAACTGGTGAAAATTGCATAGAATTCCTTTCAGTATCTTTTGAGTTTATCTCGAACAGACAGACAGAAAGAAATTTCGATAATACCTATTTTTGTAGTTATTCTTTTCTTGAGAATTTGCTACTTTGTATTCTTCGAAAAATGGAAGATATTAACACGCATCCGTCCTAAAGAAATAAAAATAAAACCGACTCTTGTGTAAGTTGTGGAAAAAAAGAACAACAAAATTTTTTTTTTTTGTTTTTTTTTTTTTTTTTTTGTAAAAATATTGTTTTATTATTCCAAGTTGTTTTGTTTTTTAATTATTACATTTAAAAAAAAAAAACTCATGAACGAAAAATCGACTAAAATATCAACTTGACACAAAGGACGGATGCTTGTTAAAATATAACTCAATATATTTTCCTGGAACTCAGTTGAGTTCAGTAAAGGGTAAACAAATTTTGAAAAGGGTTAATAAATGAAAGGCTCAAATCATTTGTAGTATTTCTTTGTTCAAAAAACAATGGTTATTATGAAACATTTTTTACATTTAGTTTTTAATTTTTGTAATAAAAATAATGGTTTTTTTTTTAATTATTTGCTCAGAAATTATTTGTCTTAATATTATTTCACGCAGTTTAACCTTGACATATATAAAAGGGTTTGAGTAGTAATGGACCTTTCGCATTTACGTAAAACTCCTTTAAAGATATATATAAAAGGGCTTGAGTAGTAATGGACCTTTCGCATTTACGTAAAACCCCTTTTGAAAACATTGCTACCTACTTTCCAAAGGAAAACACTATTTAAGGGGCGAATAAACACATAGCCTCTACAGTTCTACAGTACAGAACAACGCAAGCATCATGAGCGATAGAGTGTCGAGAAAGAAACAGAAGCAAGAATTCCAGCGCGGTGAACCATTGCCGGCGGAGCTACGTAGAGGATCGACTTCTACACCACGGGGAACCGAAAGTGATGAGAGCTGCCTTAGCTGTGATGATCACACGGACCAACAAAACGTGGAAACCAGGCAGGTTGCCGCTGCCGCTGTGGTGGATGACTTAGAGGTGCCCACATTCGATTTCAGTATGTTTACAACAATTGAAAATTTGCAACAACGACGTCAATATAAAGTTATAGGTGACAAGGATTTCGAAGAGTACGGTCCACTTTTGGAGCACGTGAATGGTGTAAAAAAACATTTTCATGCACTAAATAAAAGGCTGATTCATCTAGAAGAAGGTTCTCGGAAACATCAGAGAGTTAAAATGCAAATTCACGCGGCATATGAATGGCTGCACAGCGCCGATGAGCGCGAACGCAAACTTCGCTTTGATTATTTGCAGGCCAAACTGGCTCATATTGGACGGCTCGTCGACCGTTTTGATAAAAGAGTTGCCATGGCAGAAGCAGTCGCACTAGCAGAATCATGTCTACGTGAACGAAGAAAGCAGGGAAAACCCTCACGTTTCGGAAAGCCACAGTAAACACATGATATGCCTGACGATAGCTACATACGAAAAGACCAACGGATTAAATGAAAAAAAAAAAAATTAAAACAAAAAAAAAAGAAAAAAAATTAAATAAATTAAAATAAATTCAATTAAAAAAAAAAAAATAAAATCAAATAGAATAAAATAAAATAAAATAACGTAAATATAATACAATATAATACAGTAAAATAATTAAAATAAAACAAAATAAAGCAAAAAGATAAAATAAAGTAAAATAAAATAAAAAAATAGAATCATTTAAAATATAACAAATTAAAATATAATAAAAACAATAAAATAAAATAATATAATATAATATAAAATAAATAAAATAAAATAAAGAGAAATAAAAATGGAAGAAAAGAGAAAGATTTATTGGACAAAAAATCAGTTGATATACAAAACGATATTTGACAATAAGCAAATACAAACATACATATACATACATAATTATGTAACGGCAGCAGGTAGCCGAGTTACGCATGCTTAAGTAAGCGTATTGCTACCAACACAATCATATACAATATCCACTTGTAGTAGATATATTTTACAAATAAATGATCACACTTTCTTATATTATTGTTTTTATTTCTGTTTATATTTGTTAAACATATAACAAAGACTTGAGAATAGAGTTTTTGGGGATGCTTTTCCTTTAATGGACCAAGCTTGGGGAAAAATGAGTTATAGGGGGTGGTAGGGTGTACCACCCGCTTTCAGACACCGAAAACCAAACCTATCGGAGACCTATAGTTTTTGAGATATTCAAAGTTGAAATTGTCAAAAATTTGGATTTTTACCCTATTATTCTGTGCATAAAGCAATTACTTGGAATTTTGGAATAAAAAACAATTTCTAAAATAAAACAACTAAAATGCAATTTTTACACTTCATAAGTATATTTAATTGCCTCTAACAGTTCAAAAAGGGGTTATCTCTTTTTTTTTATGGCAGAAGCAGTCGCGCTAGCAGAATCATGTCTACGTGAACGAAGAAAGCCCTGAGTATAGCTATGGACGAAGAGACCGACGAAAGAATTAATTTTTTTATGAAAACTTTATATTTATTGTTTGTGATTTGATTATATCAATAAATTTATTGTTTTCAAAAAAGGATACAATTTGTTTTTTATTTCTTAGTACTTAATCATACTGGAATATTTTTGGGCAATAATAATGTTAAACACTCAAATGTTTATGTCTATTCAAATTTATATTTACCGGTGGTTTCTCACAGTTGGACTTTTACGTTTACGCGAATAAACCTTTAAATCCAAACCAACATATGATAAGTTTAGGCTGAGATATCGCTCGATGTGTACCAAAATGTTATCGAAAATTAGCTTAGACGGATCGAAGTTGTCGAAAATTCGCTAGACGGTCGTTTGAAAGATGTAGGGTTCCAAATATAATGCCAATGTTCAAATTTAAACTAAAAAATTAATTTCTTGATAAAAAAATTTATTTTAAATTCATTTAATTTACGTTTAATATCGAAACCGCAAAATGGCTAACCCTGTATATTCATTAAAATTCAATGGCGTTCCTAGAGATTTATGTACATTTTTATACATATGAGTACATAAGTATCAGACTAAGGTTAAATCATAATATCAGCATAAACTTACATCCGGCTTTAACGTACTTCCCACTTCAGCCGATACTTTTACTTAAGTTTATATAATATGATTATACTTAGCAGTCCTTATGGCTGAATTTTACATTGAATGAAGATATTCACTCTCTTCAGGCTGGCACTATAATAAATCCCTCTATATAAATAATAAATCCCTCTCTATGTCTATGTCTCTGTCCTTCCCTTCCTCTCTATCTCTCTGTCTCTTTCACTCCTTCTCTCTATACACCTCTCTACCTCCCTCTCCCCATCCCTGTCAATCTCTGAGTATTGTCTTATTTATTTCATGTTTTTGTTTTCTTCTCTCTTGTTCTCTCTCTCTTGCTCTCTCTCTCATCCTCGTTCTTGTTTTCTCTCTACCTCACTTTCTCTTGCTCCCTCTCTCTTCTTCATTTTCTATTTCTCTTTTCCTGTCCCTCCCTCTGTATCTCTCTGTCCCTTTCTGTATGCCCTCCTCCTCTCTATATATCTCTCTTCCTCCCTTGCTCTATCTCTATCTATCTCTGAGTATTGTCTTATTTATTTCATGTTTTTTCGCATCCGAGCAACTCTTGTGAAACTCGTTTTATGATACACCGAGCCACTGTGTCTGCCTGGCTAATTGAAGATATACCGTAAGAAAAGTGATCATTGTGAATATATTTTTTCATTTTAGCAAGATAAGTTGTCGTGACCTTCTTTTATTCTATGTCGGTCACAGTACAACAATTGAAACTCTATCATCATATGTTGGCATCAGCGATTAATAACTCTCACACTCAGACTCTTCCATTATGAGGAATGTTGAAAGCTCGTCCGCCGTCTCGTTGTCTGCCAATTTACTGTGACTTGGTACTCAGACAATGCCTTTGCAGAAACATTAAAGTATGGGTTAGCATCAGTTGGGGACCGGTTACACATCTTGCTAAGTTGCAGTTGTATTATCACTTCCTCTTTGGATTCTTTCGGTTGATTAATTGCTAATGAAGATGGAAGGAAGAATGGCTTGTGAGATGAACCTGCGACCATTGTCAACTCTTGGTTCGCTGGCGAATATAACTATGCAAAATCCATGGATCTTGGCATCAGCCAGTTAAAACAGAGCTGTTCTATTCACAAGGAATCAAAAAACTCCAATTTGGATCAAATCAAAGTTGGTAGAGACCACTTTGCAGCAGCAACAAAACATTAAGTATTAAGGAAAAATATTGGATAACAAACTGTCGCTGAAGCTGAAGCCATTTATATATTTATGTGAAGGAATAATAGGCTATTACTGAGGACTTTCACCAGTCTTTTCGCATTCGTTCTTCGTTTCGATTATTAAGCCATAATTTTGACCGCTGGACTCTCTATATAAATATGTAACCTACATAAAGGGAGGTCAGCTTCTTGTAGTAGCGGTGATGTGGTTTTTGGCCGAGATCCTCCTTCAAGTTGTAGTATGCATCTTAATGTTTTTCCAATGGAGGGACCTACAGTTTATACTAAGCCGTCTCCGAACGGCTGATGGTTTTTTTATGAGGAGCCTCGGAGTGTTTGACCTTCCCTGTCTAGGGACGACCGCAATTAGAAAACTTAACTTAATTTTTCATTTGAACTAATTTTCTATAACTTTTGGATGATGGTCATACCAGGCCTTGCGAATGGCAGTACGTAATGCTAACCACTCGGGTACCGCGGCCGCTTACCATACTTACTTCAGGATATATAGAGGCAACCAAAAGATAAGCGGAAAAAAGTCCTTCTTTGCTAATAAATTGACTAAACAACCAGTACTTTTTTAGAACAGAATTTGGTCATGTCATTATTGGTTCCTCTCAGAGAAGAGCTACTTGAACAAGAAGTTGAGGTAATAGACTTTGAGTACCTATAAGAGCACCTAGCAACTTATTTACTGGCGTCGCATGGCTAATGGACCTCGGATACCTATAAAAGCATGTTATGTTTAGTTGAGAGCACACAATACAATCAATACAAGGAAGATCTGTGAGTGCACGGCGCTCTGAAGACAGTAGATGCTATCACTTAGGGAGAACAAACTGCAGGATTTTGTGGAGTTTCTCAAGTAGTTGACAAATCTGAAGTCTATTCAGGACATATATATCTATAAGTATACATAAAGTCAGTTTAATTAACGGTTTATCACTCTTCAATGTATATTTTAAAGAAAATCCTCAACAATTTTAAATTTAATAATTTACGCAAGAAAGTGAAAAAATAAAAAAAAAACATAAAATTGCTTCCTTTCATGCCCCCCAAAATCCATTTAATTTTTCATTAAAACATAATATATTCATATGTTTGCTATCTATTTAAAAAATTTATTTAATGAAATTTTTCTACTCATTAAAAGCAAATAAAAAAAATTAATTACTTACAATCCTCATTCCACTTGCTCCAACGCAGACTCCAATGCGACGCAACAACGGCATCAACCACCCAAGGGTATGCATTAAATTGTAGTTAAGCCAACACCAAGAGGGCGGAGGGGTGTATTTTTTTCGGCGAACAGAGGGAAAAGGCAACAAAGCGCCGAAGAAAATTTAAATAATTTGAAATTAGAAAATACGATATGAAGCATTAAAAATTAGAATTCGTTAAGAGATACGCACGCACTTGGCGGCGGCTAACAGCCGGCTGTCAACCGTTATGTAAATACAAATGGCCCGGTGCGTGGCCAATTATTTGTGCGTTTATAATTTTCTAAAATGGCGCGCCAACAACAAAAGAAAAAGATTACAAATATTTCACGATTATTACATACATATAGGTATAGTAGATCTATAGAGGCTGACAAGCAGGCAGGCAGGCAGGCAGGCAATTACACTACTTGAGTGCCCACATAAGTGCTATTCAATGGATGGAGCCGTGACCGCCGGCTTGCTTTGGGCCATTTTAGCATTTTCTTTCGTTTTGCTTTTCGATTCCGCAGGTTTACTTTATACCTTTTTTTCGCTTTTTTTCTCAGTTTTTTTTATACTTTCCTGACCAGAGATAATAACGAAATTATGCAAACAAGGTTGACCCATCGTCAACAATGTTAAATTGCCTTTCATTTACAATATTTGCAAAGCCAATGATGGCGGCGCTGGTGCGGTGAGATTGTTGGCAAACGTCAAAAGCAACTAAAGTACAGACAAACAAACACACATGCACAGAATTTAAGTCAAAGGGGCATAGTCAAAGTCAAAATATGGCACCAAATCTACTTTAGCACTAGAGGCGGACGCATGGGAAGGTTCAAGCGGCAGAGCATTGGCAGGAGCATTTAAAGTGAAAGTTAGTGCAACCAACTGGAATATATTACTAACGGTTTTACTGTCAGTTGCCGACAACACTTGTGCGTTGTAAAATAGGTAAAGGCAGGAAGCAACAGCCAAACGCCAAACGCCAACAGCCCAGCTCCAACTGACCGACAAACTAAACAGACCAACAGAAGGAACAGAAACGACAGCAATTGATAATGATGTAGCGCTTGCTGGCAGACGCAGCTACTGTAGAGCTGTATAGCTGTCTGTATGCGGCGGTAGCGGTTGTAGCGGCAGCGCGAAATAAGCGGCGGAGCATGCCGTCAGCTGCCATTTGTAACCATTAACACTCCGTTTAGCTATTTCCACTTGCCTTTCCATGCCGACAATGCTGCACTTCACTTTGTAATTCCAAACTTCCTAACTTTGTAACGTCGCACGGTAGGATGGAGTACAGCGCTGGTTGGTAAAAAGTGCCAAAAATTGATTTTTAAATAAAGTGGAGAGGCTGAATTTGGCTAAACTTGACTGGGTATACCATACTTTCGTAATTGTGAGAACAGCTTCTGTTCAAGTTCATTGAAGAGTAAGCATCACACTAAGCGAAGAAAAAAACTGTTAACTGCAGCGTACATATCTCATCCCATGGTATACTCCGGTCCAATACCCAGTAATCTGTAGCTATCACGAAATTTAAAACCAAAAAATGCTCCAAAAAATTTGAGATCAAACAGACCATTATTGCTCATTTTGAAGCAGAAGATAAAAAATATATATTCTCGATAACTCCAAGAAATTAAATAACGTTACCAATAAACTTAGTGATATTAATATCCTCTCGGCATGCTTAACACTTCACGAAAGATTGCTAAAACTGATATTGGAATCAACCATTGCTAGTGTTGGGGGGGCTCACACCAAAGCAATATCATTTTTCGCCCGATAGACCAACACTGACAACAATCGAGAAAGTAGTAAAAAGCGTAGAAAAGGCTCAACAGGTTGTGACAAATTCATGCAAATAGTCCTACTCACCACATTGCATGTTCGAAATGCCTTCCACAGCGCGCAATGGAAGGACTTAAATAAGACAGAGTCTTACTTTACCAGACTATAAGCGGGCACCGAAAACACTAGGTGACTGTAGGAGCAACGCAACCTCCGGTCAGATGGTTTATTAGATATTCAGATGGCTGATAGCACATATACTGACAACATTGCCGCGATACGGGAGACGCTCGCAGGAAGCTAAATCAGATAATGATAAGAAGAAAAAGGTCTCCCACTCGCAACAGAAAAAAACTGATTTGCTGCTATTAACAATGAAATAAACACCTATTGAAATAGATATGTATACAATCTCAGAAACATTGAGGCCAAGAAGAGTTGATAACTATTTGAGTGTAAGACTAGACCCTAGCCTCTATTATTGGGATCAAAACCTGCACGCCGCAGTTAAAGTCTCCAAAGACCCTTCTCAGTTTAGTAGACTGATGGCTAACGTAGGAGGACTGACTCAAGAAATGAGCAAGTTTATGCTAGCGACAACTCGCAACAGCTTACTGAACAGAGTCGACTCCTTATGGGCGGACTCACTTAAGAAGAATAATAGGCCAAGGGTCCAGGCCAAAGTATACCGCACAGCAGCCTTGAGGGTAGCGTAGGCATATCGCACAGTATCAGCTGAAGCTATAGTTGTAATAAGCGAAAGCGTTCCCATCGACCAATTGGCAGCCGAAAAGAATAGAAACTGGACACTCAAAAAAATGAGGAGACACTGTTAATACAAACAGAGAGAACATAAGAAAAGAAACCCTGAACTAGTGACAAGCCCGGTGGAAAATAGGAAATCATGGATGATGGACCGCTAGAATAATAACAGACCTCAGAATAGGGGCAACTTGGAAATTCAGAGAAGTATATTACTATATTGCCCACATGCTGTCCTGTCTCGGATACTTCAGGAAAAGTTTTGCGAACGATTTATGGTCCTTTGAGCATTGGCTACGGCGAATACCGCAGACGATGGAACGATGAGCTATACGAGCTATACGATGATATTGACATAGTTCAGCGAATGAAGAGTGACCTGGGTTCACTTGGTATTTCCAACTGGTGCCAGACAGCAAAAAGAAGTGAAGAATGGCGCGCTTATATTGATTCGACTCTAAACGCCAATAAAGAAGAAGAAGAAGAAGTTTTGGATGATGGGCTATGGGTTGCTGTCCCCGATCGAAAGCCCCATAGAAAAGTCCAATAGATAAAAAGCTGCTTACTGTTTTCGGAAGCATTCACCGCTTGATTTATTTAGGAAAAAAATTGTCATCTTTGACCGGTCCTTCAGTACTGATGTATTTTTATCCACTTTAAAATTAGTTAAGCCATAAAAAAATGCGGTCTCACTTCTAGCTATTCTTGGAGCTTTTCACTGAGCAAATAATTTATCGATAAAGTTTTAAATCCTACGCTCAACGTGCTTGGACGATGAGTTGACATTCGGTGTTTTTCAGAGAGGTTTGGCGGAAGATTTATGGTTCTTTGCTTATGACAAATACTGTAGACTATGAAGCTTAGGTGTATCTACGTTGCACCTGCCAAGTGATGTCTGAAAATGTAAGACCTCAGAAATAAGGACGTGTAATTTTTTAACTTATTTTCGGAGAAAATGTTACCGACTACAAAGTTAAGTCGTGAAGGCAGATTATTCAACCTTAGACCTTACGAATTATAACTGATTGGCTTTCACTAAACTGGTCAAGGAATCAAACATATTGGAATTTTTCGGCACTGAGGCTTTCTGGGATAACATTTCAAGACCTCTCTCTTGAAACTCAGAAATCTCACGAAACTCAGAGCAAACTTTTTTTAATTCTATCTACCAAAGTCTCAATCTAGTCCACTGTGAATCTTGCACGTCTATTATTAGCCGTTGGACTTTCTATTCCAGTAGCTTTGGTGGCTGCTCAAAGCAAAGTAGCGATGCTGACCGATAGCTGACTACTCATCCACGGCAATTTCTTGTTATTTTATATTTTTATTTCAGTTTTATTCTTCTTTTTCCCATCCTTTTTATTCTCATTCATCTTTTCAGTATATATTCATTGGCAATTCTTGTGGGCGCTAGAAAATTTTGAAGCACTAATTTTTGATAATCTCCACAACCTACACATCGGATAAGTTGTTATCCTCTGGTAAGCAGTTGCACGGTTCAAGCTTCAAGTTACTGCATGCGCCAAGTCAAGCCAATATTGAAGAGTTTTGGCTGCTGCGCGCCAAAAACTAGGCAACAAGCCATAAGACAACTTTAGTTAAAGGAACCAAAACCTATGAAATTTGCGGTGAGTGGTCGGGCAGTGAAGAGGAGAAGAGGAGAAGGTAAGAAGATGCACGTGAGTGTTGGTAACCATAGAGGCGTTGAGGGAAGGTGTGGAGGGTCAAACGAAAAATGGCTGTGAAGCCCTCATACTGTAATAGCAACATGTTAATGGCCAAACAAAAGGCAACAGGGCAGCAACCAACAATGACAACAACAACCAAAACAACAACAACACCTATGACAATGACCAAATAGACTATGGTATAACGACGTTGCCACCAATGACTGGAACGTTGACAAAGTGTACGTGACTGGGATATGAGCAGCAATAAAAAATGTGAAGTGAGACAAAAGTAACAACAATAAAATTCACCAGCACAACTACAACAACTACAACGGCTGATTTTGTAATAAAATCAACAACATGCGGAAGGCATTTAGTTGAAAACAAAGTTTAACAACGCTCTTCTTTATGTAACTGTTGTTGTTATTGTTGTGCTTGTTGTTGCTTTAATGTTTAGTCAGAATATTCGGTATAGAAAATGAGCAACCTGACTATAACAACAATAACAACAAAGCAAAGAATTTCAGTTGATAACACAAAGATTAAAGCGCTCACCGTCGCGGTGGATATGCCACAATGCCAGGGAGTTAGTAAAATACGACAATAACAACAACAACAACAACAACAACAACAACAATAACAATAACAATCACAACAACAACAACAACAACAACAACAACAACAACAACAACAACAACAACAACAACAACAACAACAACAACAACAACAACAACAACGACAATAACAACAACAACAACAGCAGCTATAACAACAAAAACCACAACAGCAACAACAGCAACAACAATAACATTATCAACAACAACAACAACACCGCAAACATTAAAAATGGCTCTTGCCCAAGACTCACGTCAACTATGCCATCTACAGCAACAACTATGTTATAAAGCGTTCCAAATATCTTGTTGACTCGTCTCCATTGCTTCGCCCACGTTCTCCACTCCACTCCACTCCGCTTCACTTCGTTCATTCATTTTTACATTGGTGTAGTCCATTGTTGGGCGCTTAAAAGCGTCTTTATACACAATAAGTAACACGCGGGCAGGTAGTAAAATTGTGGCCTGTTTACATAGCACTTACGAGTTTATTTTCTCTTCTTCTTCCCTTTGTCATTTGCTGCGAATGTGTGTCAAAGTATCTATAAATCCTTGGTTATATGTAAGTACTTGCATAGATTTGTATGGCAGTTGGTATGGATGTAAGTTTGGTGACACTGCGCGCTTTTTTTCAACACGAGGAATAGTGATTTTGTTCGCACGAAGTTTGTTGCGCAGCCTCAGATTAAGAGATAAACACTAAACAGCAGACGTTTTCGAATAATGTTTAACTGAAACTCTAAGCTCACTTTAGCATTATTGTTGAGAGCTAGATGAAGGGGGAGGATATGCACAGCGACCAGTGCTCTATTGGACCCTTCGATTTATTCAGAGTGCAGTAATTTGATGTGATTTTGCTCCAGATACCTTAGTCTTCTTCTATGATTTCCTAAAGTTTTAGCCACGCAAAGGGGCTTGCTCTGTGTATAAGCATGCATAGGGGCCGATTCCATTCCCACCAACATTCCAAATGATGATGATTATAATAAACCAAAGTATGGAGTTCTCGAGAGAAAGGTTTTGCGAGAGATCTACGGTCATTTATGCATTGGTAACGATGATTATCTCAGGCGCGGTGTCCAGTCAACATCACCATTTTGGCTAATTGCTAGTTAAGTAACTTTCGGACACGCTGCGCAAAATGATCTAATGGCTCGTAGTTCTGATCTGTTAAAACCACTTATAGACCATGAAATATCCTTCAATATTTCGAAAAAAATATGTTCTGAACATGGCACGGTAACGATCGGCATTGAGGCTTACGGCAGTTCCTTCCACGGAGGCATAATCTCATCGCTCACATACTGTATTAAGCAGTCATTTGTTAAGAATGCATTAGCATTTTCAGTTTACGTTTTGATGTTTTAAGCTTCAGTTCCAGTAGTTTTGTTTGATAACGTAGTCATCGAGGTGAAAATTAGCTTCATCGGAAGGAATAAGTTTTCGGTAAAAACACTCATCTACCATGCGATCTTCAGCCCATTGAGCCCATGAGATTTCAGTTTTTGAACCAATTATACTTTTTGTGCTTTAATACCACAGCGCCCAGGTGATGTTAATGGTTTTTCGAGCACACTTTGAGCTAAAGTAGACATATTTTCCTCTAAAAATACCGGACGAGTGCGTGCGTGAGTTGTTTTGCCCGATTACGTACTGGTTTGATGAACTCGTTGCACAATTTGAGTCACCAACTGCTTGGAAAGTGAATTTTGTGCGTAATTTTCTTGCAGTTGCGCTGGAGGACTCGTCACATTGGAAGTTTATTTGCAATATTTTACTGTCTTCTGCAAGCGTTAACTTCCCCATTTCGTTAGCCAAAAACCTTGTACTGAATATTCGATACAGATGTCAAAGCACAGGTAAACCATTGTTGAAAAAGCAAACTGTAGCTGACCTACCTTTTATACTATACATACCATATATGGGCAGATCACAATATAAATTTTTGGCAATTGACCCTCGTGCCACTTGAAAGTCCACTTTTTCGTTTAATATTTCCATTGATCTCTAGTCTACGAATGTGCTGGGTTTTGATTTATGGACCCATTGATTTTGTCTCTTAGCTAGCTCGTACAAGATTTAGATTTTTTTTTTCATTTTCTACATATCTTGATCTCTCTCAAACATTTTATCCAACCTGACACTTAATACTCATGTGCATTCCTGTTTGGCGACGAAGGCTTGAATGGTCTTAGTTTAATAATGGCACAACTTAATACACACCCTCAGCCTAATCTCCTCTTCACTTTCTTACCTTGGCGTAGTTAAAAGCTGTTTATCTATACAAACACTAAATCAGCGCTTTACTTACA
The DNA here is from genome assembly GCA_037013455.1 of Ceratitis rosa. NCBI lineage: Eukaryota > Metazoa > Arthropoda > Insecta > Diptera > Tephritidae > Ceratitis > Ceratitis rosa. The sequence goes on from JAWMAG010000039.1 coordinate 11,605,329, forward strand.
TAGTCTACTTTTAGGCTTGTAGCATAGAGCTTATTGGTCTTTGTTTATCTACCAGCCATATATAAACAAGAACACACACACACACACACAAGCTGTGTAGTATGTACGGTGTCAAAATAGGACACATTTTTGGGTAATCCTGTGGTTAGTACTCTTTTCAACGCGCCTGATTAAAGCAACTCTTCTAAGTATAACTCACAACAAAAACCAAAATATACCTAAAAGCAACAAGATTGTAAAGTGTTGAAGCATAAAAGGCGACAAAATATTTGTGATGTCTATAGAACGTGTAAGTGTGTCTGCTAAGAGAAGAGAGAGAATGTAAGACTGAGAACTTTTACAGGGATATTGAAGACAACTAATTCTACTCGGCCACTGCCTACCTTCTGTTAGCTATTTATGATTATCTGCAAAAACAGCCAAATACTCACACTCCCACCAACATACCTACATACCACCACATACCACCACATCCTTCTACATATTTTGATATGTTGATTAAAGCAATTTAAGCCGGTTGCCCATGGCACGAACGGTATAGTTGGTTTGGTGAAAATTGGAAAATTTGTATTGCTTTTGAAATGGGTTTAAAATTTGTATTTAATTACGCTTACCTTTGGGCTAAACGCAATTTTCTTTAGCCTTTTGAACTTTGCAACCTGACAATTTGAAGACAATTTTAAAGGTTTTTATTAAGGAAACTTTTTTATTGGACTAATGGCTGGGGCATTGTGATTTATTGTTATTAGCCAAAGTTTTCAATGTGTCGGTTGTTTTTGAAATTCACTGCAAGTTTTCAAAACAATTTTTACGTGCATCGTAGGCAATTTGGGATAAATACACAGCTGGCGTGAAGTTAAAGAAATTTTCTTAATGTTTGCCGAAAACTGTAAATGAAAAAGAAAAAATGTAAGCCAAAATGGTAGTTCAACCATTTGGTAGTGGTGAAAATTTAATAAATTCAGGCGCCAGAAAAATTCAAGATTTTTTTTAACAGAGTTCTGCTCGCTTTAAGTGGATTTTGGTATAATGATTGGTCAGAAATACAAATAAATCAATATTTGGCAAATTTTATTTAGCTGATTCTGCATTTTTATTTTTTATAATAATTCATATAAGTAAGCGTGTTTAAATTTAAATTGAAATCTGGCGAAGTTTCAAACAGATGACTAACTCCATATACTCCATATATACTTAAGTCAACCGCACCCTAAGCGCATACACGATGTATTGGAGGCAAGTCGAGCTGGTGATCCTTTCGAAGGCCGGTAGATACTCCCATGTTTCCACTTAGATGTTTCAATAAAACTATCTCAGCCTTAGTTATGGTGAAAGCGTTAGAAAAAACATCTTTCCGGTACGACTGCCCGTCGGTCAATATGCTCATAGTAATGAGGAGCAGTAACATGCGCGGTGGTAGCCTTCACACAAAAAGATTCTGCTGAAAGGGTTGTTCTCGATATAAAGCGCTTCCTGTAGGAAGCAATAAATAATAAACACTTTAAATTGTTTAACTTAACCTTAAACTCTTCTTCTAGGATCTTCTTCCAGGACTTACTCTGCGACTATACTTCGGTATCGCCATGTTTGATAATCTTGATAAACCTGTAAACCAGCAGGTGCGCTCGACTTTTCTGAAATTCCTGAATACTCTCTCCGATCTGCCACAAGGTATTTGAACCAAGAATCAAGTTTGGTGACGTGAAACGGTATCAACAATTCCATGGCGGAATCGTATGTTTTATTCACTAGGAGCTAGAAAAGTCTTACCACTTCAATCAGAATCAGCTGACAGGTCGACATATCTAGGTTTCATCTTCTGCAGAAATCAGTCGTACAGGCCGAACATTGAGATGAATGCTAAAAGACGTTACTCGTCTTACATGGTAGGAAATATAATAAAACCTCTAGTGTGCCATGAAATCTGCAGTAAGATTTAGAAAATCAGATTTTCTGCTTAATTCGAGGACTCTTCTTGCAGGCTTACGCAGAGTTTCGACTTCATCCCTAAATATAAAGAACCCTGCGTTTTCTCAGTAAGCTTCTAAAAATAGAGTATCTCGCAATCGGTTCCGGGCTGAGGCTTTCTGATAAATGTCAACACTCAAGAGAGAATTAGATCACTTATTCTGACACGTGGAGGTTGTGCTGGAGAAAAGTTCAGCAAAGTTTGACCTCTTTCTCACTGACATCGATCTATTTTCTGATAAAGCTGATTCTGGCGAAATCGCTGGTAACTGAAAAATTAGTGAGCTGGTTCTGGCTACCTCTGGTCTTCTTCTGTTTAGATCAGCGTTAATTTGGAGAAGGTTGGACAAATGCCTATGTTCTTTTGAAAGATGATTTTTACCTGGCTGGGAGTTAGTTGAGTTAGGTGGAGTTAGGTGGAGTTAGGTGTTTCCTGTGATAATTTAAGCAAAAAGCTACCTATGTACGAATCAAATTTCCCTTCCATCGGTCCATGTTATGTTCGCTACAATCTATGTCGGTCTTAAGTGCACTCCGCGGAAGGAAAATAATTTCTCATCTTAACTGAGGCAATAAGGTACCTGTGTACCAAATTTCAAGTAAATCGATTTATGTATAAGATATTTTTGAAATTTTTTTCTGACAGGTGGCAACTTTTTAAATAATATCCTAACTTCACATGGAGACCCTCCGAGCTTAACTTAATTTTTCTTGAAAATTTTAACGAAATCGCCTAAGTAGTTTCGTAGTCTACCATATAAGCTGCATAGTTAAATTTTTAAATCCATTATAAATAAAACCCTCATTATGGCACTAATTTTTTGGGTGTTTCTCTAGATTAGCTTACGAAAATTTTACGAAATCAAATCAATTTCGCATTTTTATATCATTAAAATTACAATAAATAAACGTTTATTAAACTAGGTATTTTAGATATTTTTTATTTCGTTTATCCCAAAGCTATTGGCACATAATTTAATAAAATTTATATAAATTAAATTTATATAAATATATAAAAGTAATAACTTTTTTTGTTTTCTTTTTCGCAAACGCTTTGGACCTGCTTGCGCAAATTAATTTACACCTAGTTAACATACTTCAAATTGCACATCCTTTAAAATCGCAAATAAATTATAAATCATTATTGAATGAGAAAAAATTACCCGCATTTGAGCAAAAAATATGAAAGTTATTACTGCTCAAGTGCGCCAATCGCAATTTAAACAACAAATTGTTTGGCACTTCTGATAAAAATTTGTTAAAAAATAATCTATCGCAATAAATTATTATTACCAATGGCTTTTATGGCATGAAAGAGAGAAAAATGATGCCGATTTTTTTTACACGCTTTGCATGGCTACAAATGAAAACGACTGACTGTAAAGTAAATTTCAGAAAAAAGCGAAAAACTACAGTAGCATGTAGGCTAAATGTATAAATATATAAATATAAATACGTATATATGTATATACATATATGCGTGTTTATGTATAAATGCACAAATATTACATATATATGTATATGTGTTAGATTTTTTAAATTTATTATTTATGTAGTTTAACTCTATGCAGACACAGAATATTTACTGAAACAAACGTTCAACATGGCGTATGAGTGATATTTTTTATTTATTTAAAACAGCTTTTTATAAAGTTGCGCCTTCTCTATACTACGTGTAGTTTATTTCTATTTCAGTCTATTTATTATTTTAAATTTTATTTTTATATTTTTCAACGCTTTTATGCAGCCTGAATATGTAGCTTATATCGATTATATTTGCACTCTCATAAATAACTTATGCCGAGGCATTCAAAATTTCCGCCTGTTAGAGGCGAAATAAATTTAAATTTCAATTTCATTTATAGACACTTGCCAAAGGCGTGTGTTGCTTGTAATCTGCCGTTGTAGTAGTATAGAAAATTTGAAAAAAAGAAATATTAAAAAGTTTAAGAACAAATTTTGCTAATGTTTACATAAGCTTTGCACACACACACACAAAAGAAACACTTTAAAATAGCAAAATTTTATAAATTGTTTTGTATTAAACAAATACTAAAAATAAATAAATATATCTATATATATTTTTGTATGTTAGAGCTTTTCTGCATATATACAAAATTAAATGTACTTTGACACTGAATATTAAACAGAATCGAAAATGTTCGTTGAGCTGAAAATATTTCAAAAATTAAAATAATTTCCCTATGGCTGATGTTATACGAGTACTCGTTGAACTTTAATTGATTGGGCATTCTTTTGGCATAATTGGAATGCATAAATTTGTGCATGTGCATGTGGGTAAATACCTGCGGATGGTCGCACAAAAAAAAAAAACCAGAAGAAAAAATAATAAATATACAGCGTTAGTCATTTTGCTGTTTCGAAAATAAACGTAAATAAAATGCACTGAAAAAATGTTTCTTTTAAGAAACTCATTTTTATTATAAAGTTTGCACCTTGGCATTACATGTAAAACACTACACCATTCACATGACTGCCGAAATTCGATAGGTTTGAGAAAATTTTTGATCACTCTAGGGCACATATTTGGCGGTATTTTAGCCAAAACTGGATGAATGTTGGGTCTCAAGTGCATAAGAGGTAAGGGTTTATCCACATAAACATGGTATTTCGCGCAGCACCACAAAAAAAAAAGAGTTCAACAGTGTACAATAGCACAATATGGCTGACTAATTGACATTGCCAAGATGAGAGATTACACGGCCGAGAAATTTCTCTCGCAATAAAACCATATTTGCTTGTGAAAACCACCACAACCACATATTATCCAAGTCGTGTTCTTCAATTGCAGGCCATAAAACGGGGGTTATCATGCGACCATAACATTCCAAATGGACAGTGACAGTCTCTAGACGGTGTCATTTTCAAGAACCAAACAACCCACTTTTTTTTTGTGTAATGGTCTCTTTAGTAATTTGAGGTTTCCCGGAGCCCCAAATACGACAAGTTTGCTTCTTTACGTGTACACCGAGTGAGAAATGTGCCTCGTCCCTGAAGAAAGTTTTGTTCGAAAAATCATCGTCCACTGCTTGGTGTTCAGTCAACGTATGTAAAGCGTTGTGTGAGCGGTAGGTGTAAGTTCATGTGCAAAATACGCCATAGTGTGGCATAAGAAAGTCCCAGCTCTTAAGAATCTCCAGAAATATACTCATTAGAGTCTTCGGCTACACTTTCGATTCGAGTAGCGATATTTTTGAGATGAAACGAGCAAAACGATATCTGTAACTTACCCTAAAAATTTCTTTAAACCCTTCTTATATGCTTGGACGTTTATTGTTACCATAATTTCCGCTTAAAACGAGAAATGTTACCTGGTTTGAATCACCACTTTTGTATAGGGTTTCAACAATTTTTACGCGTTATGCGGTTTCTGGGCAGTTAAATTTCATTAATGTATGACTTTTTACTACTAAAACAAAACATGTTTGGTTTCACGGTTATGTTTAACAGATGCCAAATTGCAGTCCTATACTTTTGAGACCACGAAACTGTTAACCCTATATAAGTACGTTCGTTATATAAGTGTAAATATTTATAATTGCTTGTTGTTTGTCTTTCTTAGGTTTCATTAAATTTTTTTTTTTTAATAAAACGAACGAAACGAGCATTGAATGTCAAAGAAAAGTATTATTAAATTTAATAATAAAAATTTTTTTTTTGGCTTTGTTAAAATCTCAATTAGCTGCAAGTCGCCGATTTATGACAATTAAAAGCTTCGTTAAGCACTGATTGTTGTTGTTTTGTAATTTAAATCGTTATTCGATAAATGGCTGCAGTATAGCGACATGAGCTAGACTTTTAATTCGCCGAACTATGGCAATGGAACTTGAAGCTGAAAATCATCTTAGTGGTTACAAAGCACCATTTATACACGTACATATATGTATATGACAGTGCTTTCATTGGTACAGCTTATTGTCTCATCATCTATGATATTAACCCTTGGCAATACTCTAAAAAATATAAATGGTTTTATGAGATTGATTTGCACACCATTCAACAAGCTTTGGAATGGCATCTTCCAACTGAGCTAAAACTGAACAGCCACGACAAGGTTCATCCAAAATCGGGCCAATGTGGACTGTTTGCTTTTGGTTTTCTCTGACTATACCGTTCTGCACATTGAAGTTTGCCAGTGGCCGGACCGTAAAAATACATGGATTTTTTGGCATTTCAGAGAGTAAACTTGAAGCAAAAACACAATGCATGCATCTAATAAGGCCTCGGCCTTCTCTTCTCACTGGCGCATACCAGAGGGAGTCCACTATGAAATGATACTGATTTAAATTTTTATTGATTCGCGAAACTGTAAAATTGCATGAGCTGCTCGGTCTATCTACTCAGCACTCTTTTTTTTAAACATTAATATGTATTTATTTAATCTATCTGCTTCGACTTCGGAAGCCTAACAATAAGTAATAAAATCTTAGACTAAATTAAAACATAAAGTCCATTAGTTGGAATGGACTGCTGGCTTGACGTTGCTCTTTAGAAGGCTGATTTGTTTCTTCTCCGCAGGCGGGTTTGACTTGTTGCACGGGTCAAGGTGTTAACCAAAGGGTTCGGATGCTTACGCAGCTTTGTTAAGTATTTTGCTGCGAGATGGCTTTATTGTCCATAGTACTAGTGTTACGTGTCGCATCATGTCATGCTATACGGCGCTGAAAACGTGTTTATTCGCCCTAAAAGCTTGTCTTTGACAGTTTTTCGATTGATTGACCCAGTACGTTGTGAGCGCTCGTCAAAGATGGACACCAGCAGAGAGAAAATTCGCTATATTTTACAATTTTACTTCAATCAAGGCGAAAAAGCAGCCAAAGCGGCTGAAAAAATTAATTTAGTTTATGGGCCCGATACTGTAAACGTACGTGTAGCACAAAGTGGTTTGCTAAGTTCCGTTCCGGTAATTTCGATGTCAAAGATGCACCACGTCGGGAGGCCTGTGGTCGACAATTACTATAAAATCATGGAAATAGTGGAAACAGACCGTCACGTGAGTACTTATTTAATTGCTGAGGAACTAAAGATAAGCCAGAAAACCGTTTGGAACCATTTACTTTACCTAATATGACGGGAATGCCGACCGATATTAGCACGACCTCTTCTTGGCATCGTAACAAATTTCAGACTGTTATATGTATTGATCTCTTTGTTGGAAACACACATAAGGTTTTTATTGAATAATTTTCAATAATTTACCCTTTGAATAGCCGAAATAAAGAATGTGAATGACCAAAATTGAACAACTGAAGAAGTAACACAAATAAATTTCAATGGATGTGAGGTTAGGTATGCTGATCAGTAAACGAAAACTCTTCGAATAAACAAATCAAAAAGAAAAACAAAATTTTTAAGAAAAGAGCGATTTAAAATATAATTAATAAAAGAACAAAATATTAAAAAAAAATTGTATAGGGTTTTTTTTTAATTATAAATCAGAAAGAATAACCTCTGAAAATCTTATCAACAGTGGTCCAGCCGTTCTCGAGCCTAAGCGTCACTAACAAACATAGATTCATTTTTATGTATTAAGATTTTGAATAGTGACAATATTTGGATCGAACCAATATTAGCCACCGAATCTACAAACGCATGATTTACTAGCATTCAACTTTCGTTGTCTCTGTACAACGTGAATATGAATTATAATTCAACTCCATTCATTTATAAAGCCAGTATTAGTTGAGGATACTCTAATGTGAGCTGGTTGGACTTCATACTGTGCGACTTGAGCTTGCCGTCGAACAGCAAGACGAATTGGAAGCAATTAGATATTTTCTTTCTTCTAAAAAAAGAGTGCATACATATAATCTCAATAAACAGACGTACTGCCACCTTTGTGATTTATGTTGCTAGACTCAATGATGTTGGTGAACAGAAATCAGCTTTTCATCAAAAAAGCAGCAGAAATGTAAAAAAATAGACATCACTTAACATTGACCCTGGACTAAAACTAAGTTTACCCATGCTTCACTTAAATTGGCTGATGGTATGTTTACTAATAAAATTTCTTTGGAAAATATAGTAAATATTTAAAATTATTTTAATTGAGTTGAGAAACGTAAATTGGTTAAGTGGAATTTCTAGTACACACATACACGTATTACAACGTACTTATTTCTTGTATTATGGAATTTCTTACAAATTCCCTTGATTTATTTATTCAATAACACTTTCTACAACAGCTATTTCAACTTAACAGAACTATATTTAAAATGAAATAAAAATCTATTGTAATCGATTTCCATATGAATAGTTGTTGAAAAAAATATTCTCTGAATTTTTTTAACGAAATGATAAAATAAATGCCAAGATCTCTAGTGCGTTGTGCACTAACTAAGGTATAAAATGCCGCTTGCTGTTCAATTTCAATTTTAATTATTGATTTTATTTATGTATAATCAAAATTAATTCGGGGAAAACAAATTTTTTATTGTCAGTTGAGCTTTAACTGTTAAAAATGGCAGTTGTTGTTGATGTTTGGTTTTTATTCGTCGAAAATAAACTCCCTCTTTAAAGTGCCTATTCCGTTCGAAGCAGCAGGTTAGTATTGTTGATATTGATGTTGGTTCTTAGAAAAGCGACATTATCTATGTAATTAGAGATATAACTCTCTGGAGTAGAAGGGGCTTAATAACTGGTGGCAAGAGATACTGACAATATAATTACCATACGATAGTATGTACTAATTTTCCAGTATAAAATACAAAGTACATAATATAAATGCATCCTAACAGAGCATTTTTTGTTACTCAGCCCAAGTTTACACAGCTCTATAAGTTTTCTGAGAGTACTAGATTCTGTAATAACGTCTGAGAAGCAGCACCTTTTTTACTATAGAAGGCATTTTTAGAAGAAATGGTTTGTGTCCTTGCTTTCCTGGCGATTGATATCTGATTAATAGTCGATTTAATTGGTTTAAAGCCACATTGATCAGCTTGAACTGTTTTTTAGACTTCTGCTGTAGTTTTATATTGCTACAGCTTTGAAACTTTCTGAAAGTCACTGCATATTCACATAGACATTTCTAGCATCATACCAGTCGGTCAGGTTCTCGCACTCTTGCATTTTGGGCTCTTTAAAACTATATCGTTGCCTTCTTTGTCTCACGGTATCTCTACCACATGACATTACGAGATTTTTTCTCTCCACTGCGTTTGTTAACTACTCACACTTACCATATATTCAAAAAGTAACATTCTACAGTCACCATAAGAAAATAAAGCCTGCTCTTATATATATATATATATATATGTTTATGTTAATATAAGTATATTAGTTTAAGAATAACCAAATGCAAATGTCAAGGTGTTTCAATCCTAACCACTCACCAAGTACCTACAGGGCGTATGAGTAACATTCTAAAACCTCTACTGCTGAGTTTAGGTATATGACTCTTCATATAGACAGTTTGTGTCAAAAGTGTACAGACAGAATACACTTCTGCCTATGTAGCATGGTTGTTGTTCTTGTCATGCTGTTGGCGCTTGTTGCAAACAGTGAAGCAGTAAGTGGTCTTGTGCTCATATAAACGTACGTACGTAGGTAAATACATCTCTGTGCACTTTAATAAAGTGACTTAAGGAAGGAGGAAAAAATTAAAATTCATCTCTACCTTTTGTTTACTGTTATTTACTTTTTTATTAAGCACCTTTTCCATTGCACTTCTTTATGGCCATTTTCCTTTTTATTTGCATATTACTGTTTCCAACCTTTTCTAGTGGCATTTTTTTTTGTTTTTTTTTTTTTTTTTTTGAGAAAAAAACTAAATGAATAAAAATAACACAGCTAGGCCATGGAAAAGCAAATAACGAGTATTGTCATATTCGCGTGACAACAACAATAGCAGCAATATCTTCTTAGGCATCTTCAAATCCTTAAAAAAAAAAATTACACTACTCTGAGTATTTATTCTTTAGAGTGGACAATGAGTACACTTGCCCGGTAGGCATGAGGAGATGACACAAGGGGCAAAGGTAGTCGCACTGAAGAGCATTTGAGCTTTGAGTGTGAAGAGGTGAAAAATGTGTTGTTGATTGCTGCAAGTGTAATAAGCGCGCATGCCGCCGGTCGGTTGTCGGGTCGAGGTGAATGACAGAGCTCAGCTTGGTGTGCTTGGCGCTGAGTGTCATAACGAGCGTCATATTAAGTGGGTAGTTGAGAACAAGCAAGGGTATATTTTTTAATAAACCGCGGTTTCTGTTTGCCTTAAACCCCGCATTATACCTATATACCTACATATATATGCATTTCGCTCGCTTGACTCTTTCACATTTATGGCCTATACCATTTGTTTTATGTTTTTTTTTTCAATTCTTTTTCTTCTTTTTCCTCTTCAACTTTTTTCGTCTTCTTCTTTATTTTCATGTCCTCTTCCTGTATTAAGTCAAAGTACACGCGCTCAACTGTGTGCTGCTGTAGGCGACGATTTTTAAGATAACGGTGCGTGTACATTACGCTGCCCAATGAGTGTGCAGTTTTATACGCTTACACAGTTCAGTGCACAGCGGTGTGGCGGGAGAGCAAAAATAAAAATCATGTTGGTTGCTTACGCGTTTGCCTTCGCCCGCGCACTACCTACTTTTGCCGTTTTTGTTTGCCTTGTCAGCGTCCGAGCGTTGGTGAAAGTGGACATAAAAATACCCAAAAAAAAAACAACAATAAATAAAGCAAGGAAAAAGACAAAAAAAAACATAGAGAAATTATACTTAAAATAAAATAGGCAGACTCGCACCAGGAAAGTAAAATAAAATGGCTCGTGCTGTTCATCGCTTATCGACTGTTTCTATAGCATTCCTCACTTACATGCTCGTACTTATAAATATACGCTCGTTTCGCTAAGTGGCAAGCATTGATGCGGCAAAATTGCGGTGCTTCACATTTCCGTTTTATTAATGTCCATTTTTCCCTTTGTCTGTTCATATTTCTTGTATTTAAAAATACTTACTTCAGCTTGTTATACATTTGGATGAATGCGCTTTTTATTCGCATAATTCCTAGTTTCTCCTTGGAAGGTAAAAAAAAAACGAAGAAAGTTCGTTTCTTTTTTTTTTTTTTGTTCGACGCTTCTTTTAATGGAAAAGTTGCGCCTCGTCAGCTGTTTCGTTGACGGTTTCACAGGAAATGGAGTGTGTGGGTAAATTAAATTATTTTGAAATGCTGACGAATAAAATAAAAACATCTTCTTTTCGTTTCGTGAATACCAGCTTTAAGTCAAAAATTATGTTATTTAATGAGCTTAAATTACTAATTTGTAAGAGAGACATGACACAAAGCGATGGTAAACATTTATTTGGCGTGTAAAGTGAGTATTTTAAAGATGAAAAGTCAAACTGATTTTAAAAATTTTTTATTACGCAAATTGAAAACAAATAAATATAAATATAAATATAAATATAAATATAAATATAAATATAAATATAAATATTAATATAAATATAAATATAAATATAAATATAAATATAAATATAAATATAAATATAAATATAAATATAAATATAAATATAAATATAAATATAAATATAAATATAAATATAAATATAAATATAAATATAAATATAAATATAAATATAAATATAAATATAAATATAAATATAAATATAAATATAAATATAAATATAAATATAAATATAAATATAAATATAAATATAAATATAAATATAAATATAAATATAAATATAAATATAAATATAAATATAAATATAAATATAAATATAAATATAAATATAAATATAAATATAAATATAAATATAAATATAAATATAAATATAAATATAAATATAAATATAAATATAAATATAAATATAAATATAAATATAAATATAAATATAAATATAAATATAAATATAAATATAAATATAAATATAAATATAAATATAAATATAAATATAAATATAAATATAAATATAAATATAAATATAAATATAAATATAAATATAAATATAAATATAAATATAAATATAAATATAAATATAAATATAAATATAAATATAAATATAAATATAAATATAAATATAAATATAAATATAAATATAAATATAAATATAAATATAAATATAAATATAAATATAAATATAAATATAAATATAAATATAAATATAAATATAAATATAAATATAAATATAAATATAAATATAAATATAAATATAAATATAAATATAAATATAAATATAAATATAAATATAAATATAAATATAAATATAAATATAAATATAAATATAAATATAAATATAAATATAAATATAAATATAAATATAAATATAAATATAAATATAAATATAAATATAAATATAAATATAAATATGCAGGCATTCAAAACAATGATCTACTCAATGCTTTAAAGTATTATACACTCACACACATACATACATTTTGCTGCTTCCCTTCTGTTTGTTTGTGTTGCAGTTTCTTTAATTTACACTTTCATTAACGTTCTCTCATTGCATTTGTATTGTTTTTATTTGCACGCTGTTGGCGTTCTTCAGCTTTGCTAGCATGTTGTTTGACTGGCTTTGTTGTTGTTGTCGTTGTTGTGTGTGCTGTGTGTCGCTCAACCTTTCTGCACCACCATGACCTCTACACCTTTCTACCTAGCTGAAGTGATGTGCCCAAACCCCGTAGCCACACTGTTTGACTGCTGCCTTCCACGTTCTGTCGTTTAGCTGGTTAGACGCGTTTGGCTTCATTTAGGTGCCTATAATCGGGCGCTTTGGGTTTTCGGTTGGGCTTTTGACTTGCACAAAATAATTTACCATTATTCTGTTTATAGTTTTCAGCAGGAAGTGGAGCAGAGGTAGCTGCTTAACTGTTTTGTTTTTTTTTTTCTTTAATTTGTATTTGTTTTGCCTTCCCATATTTTACAACACTGTGGAGATGGTCTGGCTTTATTCAGTTTTGAAATATATGTAACTACGGTTTTTGTTCTGACTGTTTGTTCAAAGAAGGGTGGACTTTGACAGAGTTGATTGTTGTTGTAGTGCCAAATGACATTGCTAGTGACTGTTTGTTTTAGGGTCTCATTTTGTTTGTCATGGCTTTTGCTTTGTTTGCCTTTTAAGCTCTCCTTATTATTATTTTGTAGCATTTATATGCTGAGTGCACTTATGTTATACTGTTGACAACAACAACAACGTCAAAAACATCAACAACAACTACTACACATAGTTACACACTTCATCGTTTGTACAAGAGTCCAAGTGAAGAGCGCCGTTGACACTTTCTAGGTGTAAATGTCAATATTAAAACAACAAATAAACTTTGAATTTACCAAAACGACACTTACATGCTGAACAGAAAAAAAAAATAAAAGAAAAAATAAATAAAGAAATAGAACAGAAATGAAATATTTGAATTAGAATGTTCATTGGAATGTCGAAGAGACACCTCACTCAGGTACTCCATATTCATACACGTATGTACGGATGTATGCCATAGGAGAACCGCAAAAGTGATTTAACTTGCCAAATCGCAAGAAATATGCACGAAAAGCGAAAGAGCTGGATTTTTTCAACTAGCAATACTGTTCGCGGCACTGGAAAATGGTATGCATACTAGTCTTAAAGAGTTCAGAAAATATTAAGAGAAATCACTAACCGATGTTTACAGTATTGATTTAGTGGTAACACTACCGAATATATTTCGAAAGTCCATTTTTTTTTATTAGCATTGGGATTACATAAGTGAATAACTACGACTACAAGTGCCGAGAGCTGAACCACTCAAATAAGAAGGGGACAAGGACCTTCCGACGATCGCTACATGCTATTAGCATAAAGATAAGAAAAACAAACGTGTTTTTTGGAGTGCATCCGTTGTTAGATGCATCCGAAATGGTGATGGTGATGGGATGCTTAAGGAAGAGTTGGGAAATAACCATGCTATTGAAACTGGCGGCAGAGTGAAAACATAATGTTTACACAAAACAAATTAGAATATTTATATTTTAAGAAATTCCCGCCCAGTACTTCCCGTTTTCATTAATTTTTCATTTGGTAGAAACTCTACTGACGAGATCATCTCCGTTTTGAGGCTTATACAATTGAAGCGAAGAATTTTTTTGCGGCCAGTAAGCGACTCATTCATTATCAGCATCTTAGAAAAAATATTATGCAAGAAAGCATGTCTTACGCTCACAATGTAGATGAGAAAGAAGAAAGGTCTGCCGCACTATGGATGACTTGCTAGGAATCGTATAAGAACTGGCGTCGGCGAATAAGACCAATAAATGGATGCCTTTATTGGAGATGACTTGGTTGGTTGATTGCTTGGTCGGTTGAAAGGGAAGGTTGTGGAGTTGACTTAGAAAAATTTTTTGGATTTCTCCCTCTTTTGGAAAAATATCAAGACGTAGCACGAACGAAATTTACTTCAATCGTTTTAAAGCACCAAGAATTTATTTATTGAATGACCAAATGGACCAATAATTATGAGTAAAATAAATTTTATTTTCAATTAAAAAAATAATTAAAATTTTCAAACCACAAAATACCGCTTAAATAAATATATGCGTTGGCACTGTTATGCATATACGTGTATAGTGTTGTGCATAACGCTTATAGCTGCAGCAAATGATGGCGAGAAGAAATTAAATAAAAACTACTTACGCTGCGGTTAAAGCACTTTAACAGCTAATGTTGGCATTACCGCAATCCCTCCGCCGCACACTCTCTCTTTTTTTTTTACTCACTCACTCACTCATTCTTAGTGCAATGCATACTCGTAGCACAATCATACTATATACTCGTATATACTCGTATATACAAACATAATGCGCGCGCTATCCTTTAAGAGCATTGAATAGTTGAATTGTGCGCTCTGTAAGCTGTGAGTGGCACTTAGACTTTCAAGCATGTGCTAGTAGTTGATGTTAAATCCTCTTTGTGATGCGCTCTTTTATCTATGTAACCCATGTGGCTGAAGGCATTGTCCGGCTGCGCGCTTGTTTGTACACGTATTGTTGTAGGACGTAAGGGTCTTCAACGTATTCAACTTGAAGCGCCGCGTGTTTATTTGTTTATCTTTACTATAGTTTATTATTTTACTTCTGATTCTCTGAAATATTTTTTTTTTTTGTTTTTATTCTACTCATATTCTAAACATCTACTACTATTAATGTATCTATTGTACATATATTTCATAAACTGAGTGCTGTAGCGGTCAGCTTGGCTATCTCTGTGGCCCATAGCTCATCAAATAGCGAGTAACATAATAACCTTTTCCCACTATAATATATGTATGTTTGATTGTAATACCTACATGTAAATATTCTACAGACGCCGAAATATTGCTCAGTTCATTTATAATAAACCATAAACTTGTGGCTGCTTAAATCGGCGTCGCTTACAATTTGTATGTGCATACTACATACATATGTGTACATCTGTGGCATCAAACATTAAAAGGAATATATATATATGTATATTTGTATGCCTAAAGAGCAACCTATTTACCCACTTTACTCTACGCACACTCTCACTCATACAAAAGGAGAACAAACACATGCATTACGCACACAGCGCACACCCGCTCGTATACGCAACATTCCATCAATAAGCGCATACCCACGCACAATACATACCAAAGTGAAATAAAAAGAAAAACAAAAGAAAATATGCGAAAAACTATACAACAATAAATTATGAACAAGACAAAAAACAAAACAAAACAAAAATACAACCGGCACAACTCGACGAGCATGTGCACCACGCCATAGGCGAATGCGTAATGAAACAATGTTCTATACATAAAAAGTTAAGCCTGATATACTGCTAAGTGGTTTATGTGTTGCACGTACAACAGTAGCAATGGCTAACGAACGATTTCTTGGCCTACCTCTGCATCATCGTCGTTTTGTTTGTGCTAGTTGAGCGTAAGAAAGCTTTTTGTCTCAGCACTTGAATAAAAATATCCCAGTATATTAAGTATCTACTCAACTTCAGTATTAATGGCGAAATAGCAACAATGTTGCGGCAGAAAAACAAAGCACATAAAGTATGGCAACAGAGAAATAAACGGCGATTGTGAGTACATAAAAAAAGAGAGTAAAAATGGTTACTGACTCCAACAAGAATTTGATGCAGAAAAGAGGAAAAAAATAATTAAGAAAAATATAAAAAAATACAAAAAAAAGGCGGGAAAATTTGTATTTTCGTAGGAAAATATTTATATCAAGCACTGCATAAAGCTTTTCACAAGTAAACTTAATTGCTTAATCCACAGGACTGTTGGTCAAGTGAAGAAGGTTATTTGCTAAGTAAATCGAAAGGAATATATGTTTCTTTTCTCATGTATTTTTTAATAAAATATTAGACAAAAACTCTTAAAAAATTTGTCAGAAAAAGTGTTGATTGATATTTAGAATGGAGAAGTTGAGGACCTGACCACAAGTGGGTGCACATAAGCCAGTGAGCAGACTCATTGTGCCCACATGTATATCTCAACTATGCGCTTACGAAAAATTCCCTGGCTTTTATAAACTAAATTAATTTCGTCTAACGAAATGAGCCAACCTCGATACTACACATTAGAAAGCTAATAGAATTTTTTCATTAAAGCGGTTGCCCCCACTGCAGAGCCCGATAACAGAGTTGAAGTATTTGAGTTTGCAGCTACCTTAGTTATTGAGCCGGTTTGCAGAAGAACCTGTATTTTTGCCAGTCTCGCTGGTCATCACTGCATTTTTGATATGCCCACTAATGGTCCACATATTTTTATGGATCTCACAACACTTTTGTCAAACCAATTCACGATTCTCTTTTAAAATCAGCTGGAAAAGTTGGTTTATTAAGGCCACTTAAGGTAACGAAAACAGTTTGCCCGCCTGTCGGATGTCACAAGGGATAATCATAATACCTTCACGTTAAATATCAGATAATTTAATGGAAATTAATCCTAGAAAACGATATTTATAAATATATATGTTTAAATGCATTTTTTAAATCTAAACCGAGTACATTTCATATCGATTTGTGTTTCTGACTTGGCATCGAAAAGGAGCTCGACAAAACTGCAGAGCTTTGAAAGATCGCTAAAAACTAAAAGAAATAAGAAATGCACGTAGAGAGACTGGGATAGGCAAGCAAAAGGAGTTAATAAGCAGCAGAGCGATTGAAGCTGACAAGAACATTGTTCGGTATCGCAAAGAAAAATGCTGCTGCTCATGTAAGCAAAAGTGGGTAGCGACAGGATAACGGTGTGAGCTCGGTTGAACGTAAAGAATAATGTTTTTTCTATATAAACTTAAGGCTCTAACTTGCTTCATTGATAAATTGCCAATTTCGTGAACTATAAAAATTTACACAGGCAATAACAAACTTGCTGATAGTTCTACTTTCCCCAGAATAGATAAAGAAGCCAAGCATATCTAGGACTGGAGATATCTGGGAGATATCTTACATATGTAAACAGTTGATTATAGTTTGAAATCGCGGATGTTTACGTCTGTCTCGGAACCAGCATAAACACCAATAAAAATGTCAGCATTGAAATCCAACTGATGTAGCTACATAGAACTGTAGAGTGGATGTATGGGAAGAGGAAGCTCTCCACTTTCTTCAAAAAATCAATGGGAAAGAGACCTGACTTCACTTGGGGTATCCAACTAGCGCCGAATAGCTAAAATAAAAAACGGATGGCGCTGTGTACTTAATTCGGCTAAAATCGCATAAACGGTGACCGCGTCAAAGTAAATAAAGAAAAGCTAAAAATGGACCAAGAGGTTAAGCAAATAAAAAAACCGCCGTCACTAGATATGTAACAATTTATTCTATAATTATCTTGTGGTAGAAGTACAGTCGTCCTTGGAAGTTTTACTTCAAAACCTTCAGTTTACTTAAGGCCGGAACCAGGTCAGACTCGCTTTCTATGTTACTCCATTTCCACCTGTCTCGAATAAGTTCATTTAATTTCAAAGTGAATAAATATATTTTATTGCCACAAGAGAGGCAGGAAACCAGATTATAAACTTTAAGAGCTCTTTTTGGTATTTTTGTTTCCCCACAACAAAGTAGAATATGAAATAGTACTTTATGACTTTTTGCGCAGATTTTTTTAAATGAATGTAGGTACATATGTATGTATGTATGCAAGTATGATTTGTTCGTATATGGCTCAAGGTTGGGCTAAAAATGCTTTTTATATATATTGTAAAAAAAGGAAAAGCGATGGCCATATCCGAAAAAATGACTGAAGTGACTCTGCAATTGTCATTGTTCGACTGATTTTTTTTTTTATTCTTTATAATTGTTTTTGTGACAGCAAATGCAGTGTGGGAATGAGTGTATTGTTTTGTTGTTTTTTGTGTGTATGACACAACAACCATTAACTGACTGTCGCTGTAACAAGCGAATATGGTCCAACGCACATACATACGTGTACCTATGTACCTATTATATTTGGGTACACGGTTGACCATAGAAAACTCAGTTCAACATAAATATAAATCAATGCGGGCTAACTGATTGGTTTTTTGGCGTTTGTAGGGATGCGTGTTTTTGTATCTGTTGTTGTAGCACCGGACAGATTTTTTTTTATTTTTACAATGTAAGGTAAGCAGTCAAATATTTCCAAAAAAAAGAGAAAGATTTGTACGAAAGTCATTTGAGTTTTGCTTTAATTTAAAAAGGGTACTTTTCAGGTCATCTGACGTGTTGACAGGAATTTATGATAAATCACACATTCACCAAGTATCAGCTGGAGATAATAAAGCAACGCTGCTTTGCGCTATGTCGTAGGCTCTATACCGTTTATGAGTTGAGATAATTTAATTGCTAAAAATATTCTCTCAAATTTTGTTATTTATTTCAAATTCAAGCATTTGCAGTGAGCCTTAAAACGTGAGCCGAAGGCGGAAAAAGGAACACGATTTTCCAATGAAAAATGTTATTTTGGTATTCAGAGAATGATGATATTTTTTGAAGATATATTATCGGATGTTGATATCAAAGTAAAGAGGAAGATATGCCATTAATAATGGAAAATAATATCAGCCAAATGGCCGCCATGGCTACGCTTACAGCACCGTACCCTTAAATCGCAAAGTGGCTGCTTCATGAATTCCGTCACGTGGTGGCAAAAGAAGAAGTCTCAAGATGTTAAATCACAAGATCTCGTTGTCATCACCTTTTCGAGAGATAACACGCTCCAGAAGCTTTTCTCTTAAAAGATCGATGCCTTCGTTGTTTGCGTGGCAAGGAGCGCTGTCTTGTTGAAAGTAAACGTTATCCATATCAATATCACTCAAGTCCGGCCATAAAAAATTATTAATCATATCTCGATAGCGCAATCCATTCGCTGTAACTGTTACTTACTTTTTAAAAAATAAGGTTCAATAACCTCGCCGCACCATTAACCACAACAAACAATTACACATCGAGGATGGAGTGGGTCTTCAACAATAAATCTTGGGTTTTCCGAGCCCCAGATGCGACAGTTTATCTTATTGACATCACCATCGAGGTGGAAATGGGCCTCAGTAGTCAAGATGATTTTTCGATGAATTTTTGTAGTGAATTTTAGTAACTTCAGTGCGGTTTTGAAGCGTCTATTGTATCATATTTATTGCTGGCGTAGCTTTAACTTGTCAAATGTCAAAAAATTACAGCTTCATAAGTGGCATCTAGCGGAATAGCAGGCTATTACACCTGCATAACACCTCTTTTCGGAGAATCCTTCTGATACCGAAATATGTGAATATGAAGAGCTTAAGTAGTTGTACAATTTTGACATTGCTAGAAAATGCCGCGACTTACAGAAGGTTTCACGGCTGAAGCATATTCATAAAAGACTCAAAGAGATGGTCTGGTGACCGATGTCTAAGGTGTATAGAATTTTCGGAGGAAATAAACGGAGATTGTTAAACCGAATCTACTATTAGTTATGATTGAAAAGACGCTCCAATACCCGAGTACCAGACATCATCTCTTTGTCAATTTTAAAACTGCCTTCTATAATATGAACATCAGTTGCCTCTACCTTACTGTGTGTGAATTTGGTCTCTGTGCAAAGCTAAGACAACTCTTACAGAGTCTGGATGGACCGCTCTAGGTATACTAAACGAGGTTTTAAATAAAGTTATACTGTAATATGGGACTCTTCAGCTTAATGCCGGGGAAAATATAAAGAGCTTCAGCACTAAGCAGAGATGGCAGAAATTTCTATCAGAGTTTATAACTGTTATGATATTAATGCAACATCTGGCCTAAATAATCGAGTCAAGTTCTGCTTTCTCTGGACGAGGTAAGTAAATAAGGTGAATGGATCTGGTAGTAACGATGACAAAACGAAATATCTTCTGCCATCGAACCAAAAATAAGCTCATTCACATTCTCATTCATGGCTTACACTCATTCATGGCTTACACCAAAGTCAGTTTGAAAACAACAACAAAGTCAATTTTGAAATTCAACGAAGAATCACTTTCGCCAAAAGGCGTTACCTTGGACTGAGTAGAGTCCTCTATCGACGAAAAAAGGTTAAACTATACAAGCCCCCCCTTTTTGGCTTTGAATGCAGTGAAAGGGGAAGAGCTACACTCTGTTGGAAACTTCAGTTGGAGGACCTAACTTTACCTGAAGTCTAAACTGTGTTCTATTTAGGACTTATATGTATCTTTTCCTAATTTTTTAAAAGAAGAATTCTTGTAAATATATCACATGCCAACCTCACCAGGGAAGGAGGAAAGTTTGACTCAGTTGTCGCTTAACTTCAGAGAAAAATATGTTTTTTAGGTAACTCCAGAAAAACGAGTATATAAGAAAATCGCCACCTTAAGTAATGGATAAATAAATAACTCATTTAAGAGATAATCCATCAGCGGCAACAACAATTACTCATATTAGACACACAATTTATGAACAAAATTTATATGAAAATCACCCACTGTGCATAGGAATTCAATTCGTTGATTCCATTGTCCTTACATTTCATTTGTCTAACACACTCTTAACGGTGTTATTTGTTTGATCGTCTGTTTGATTGTTGTGATGCTTTTTGAGTGGCCACATTTCTCTGTGATCCCATTCAAACGAGCAATCTTTTATAACTGAAGCCTGCTGCGTGCTCGAGTTATGGCTTTCAGTGTATTGCGTACATATGTGTGTGTGCAAATGCGTATGTGCGTTAAAAAATTATTATATTGTATGTATTGGATGAGTGCATAAGTTCGTGCCCGATTCCGCTGGATGCCGTACGAATCGTTTGAGAGTGGCGCTCGTGAAAGAAATATATACATATTATATATCGTTGGAAAGGTGACAGTCCGAACTGTAAATCAAGCATAAAATAACTTCATTTTGATTTGAGTTGCTTAGTGAAAAGACGCATGGAAGATGAACAACGAAAAAGATCATATGCGTCATATTATGTTATACGAATTCCGCAAAGGAAAAACAGTGGGCGCTGCAACTAAAGATATTCGCGAAGTTTATTTGGACCGTGCTCCAGCACTCCGCACAGTAAAGAAATGGTTCGCGAAATTTCGTTCTGGAGATTTTAACCTCGAAGATCAACCTCGCAGTGGACGGCCTTCTGAGCTTGATGACGATGTTCTAAGGACTTTAGTTGCGAATAACTCACGTATTTCGACGGAAGAGGTTGCCAGTGAATTGAACGTCAACAAATCAAATGCGTTTCGTCGTTTAAAAAAGGTTGGGTACACTTTGAAGCTCGATACATGGGTGCCACATCAGTTGACTGAAAAGAACAAAGTGGACCGTATGTCAACAGCAATTTCTTTGCTTCGACGGATCAAAAACGAACCTTTTTTGGATCGGCTCGTGACTGGTGATGAAAAATGGGTCCTGTACAAGAATGTTCAACGCAAAAGAACATGGAAACAGGCACACGAAGGGGCGGGACCGATGTCGAAAGGTGGATTGCATCCGATGAAGGTACTGCTGTGCATTTGGTGGGATATCCGAGGCGTGATCTATTTTGAGCTCTTGCCAGCTGGAGAAACGATCACTGCCAACAAGTATTGTCAGCAATTGGTCGAATTGAAGAAAGCAATTGATGAAAAATGTCCGATTTTGGCCAATCGCAAAGGAGTTCTTTTCCATCATGACAACGCCAGGCCACATGTTGCAAAACCGACCCTGGCCAAACTGAAGGAGATGAATTGGGAAATCATGCCGCATCCCCCATATTCACCCGACATTGCACCTTCTGATTATCATTTGTTTCGATCGCTGCAGAACAATTTGAATGGAAAAAAATTTAAAAATGTGGAAGACGTCAAAAACCACCTTGACACCTTTTTCAACGAGAAACCGCGCGATTTCTATGAATCAGGCATCCGTAAATTGGTTGAACGTTGGGAGTGGATTGCCGAACATGATGGCGAATACATAATTGATTAATAAAAGCGCTTTCTTCAAAAAATTTCAATTTTAGTTTGCACTTGAAATCGGGCACGAACTTATGCACTCATCCAATAGGTATGTACATACATACGTGTACATACTCGTGCATAGTATACTTAGGCCTTTATAAATCCTAATGCAGCTAAGCACTTTTCCGTATTTGCTCTGATACCCAAGAGTCGGTCATTTCATCACTTATAAATATGTACATACGTGTATGTATATGTGTAGCTGTAGCTCAGCATAATAGTTCTCTCAAATACTTCTACGCACACACGCAAACTCGCTTTTTTGTCCAATGCCATGACGGACACTCTTTTGTTCTATTGTTGATAGCCTTCAATCGCTATATAAGCTGATTTTTGTTGTTATTCTTCAACTTTTTATCTCTGATTGTACTGTATCATGTAGGTGGGTTTATTGATTATGTTTACCTAACGGCTATGAAATAATTATATTTTTACAGAAGGTTTCAAGACCGTAGTAACCAAGAAGGTTAATCCGATGACCGATGGCCAGAGTACACTTACCCCAGCCTGGTTATTGGTATTCAACAATCAAGCGCGAAAGCTTTGCGAAGCAGATGGGTTTCGTTGTGAACAGGGACAAGACCAAATATTTTTTCATGTAAGATTTCCCATTTCTCTATAAAGAGCCATAATCTTGAAGTTGTGGATAATTTTGTCTATGCAGGAACCAGCATAATCATCAACAAGAATATCAGTCTTGAAATTCGATGCGGAATCACTCACGCCATCAGATACTACTTTAGCCTGCGTCTGTTTTTGATAAATGAAATTCTCCCTCCAAAAGCCAAGACCAAACGCTCTCTAACTACAAGATCTTGATAATTGGAAACTAGTTCGGTGCTAGGAGTTTTCGATCCAATGGTCTTGTGAATTATTGAGAGCCTCAGTATATGAACGGCGGTGAATACCGCAAACAATAACCTGGTGAGTTGCATGGGATATACGATGACACTCGGCATTCGAGCGGCTTTCCGGTCGACTAATTGTTTACCAACGAGACAGTTTTGCAGAGACTGAAACAAATAGTAGTCAGGTAGTGCAAAGTGGGACTTTTCATCTGGTTGGCAGGAAATTTGTTCCAGTAAAGCCTCTAATTCCTCATCTTCAAAATTTTTGTGTTGGCCAGGGCGTTCTTTGTCTTCAAGCGTCAAAACCACTCTCTGTATAGAAAAAAATTGGAAATTGACCAACATAAAATGAGAGCTGGTAGCTTATATGCAGTTTCAAATGAACAACTTGATGCCTTATGTTTTATATTTCTTAAATTTAATGTGTTTGCTTTTTTTTTTTTGTTTTTTTAGTAATTTTTTTTTATTTTTTTGTTTTGCTTTGTCTTTTTTTTGTGCAAATATTTACTTGTATGCTATTCGTGTTATTATTGTTGGTGTGTACATTTCTACGCTCAAAAGCTTATTCATTGTATTGCCGTTACCCTTATTGTGTATTGTGCACTTATCTGCCATTGTCATGTCGCTCCTACTATCATAACTTAACTGTGGCACAGCACTCATTTTTTTATTTATTATTATTAGTTTTCCTACCCTTGTTCTTTTTTTTTTTGTGCTTTAACTGAGTTCTTTTCTGTTTGTTTTTTTTTTCTGCCCATTCACTAACTCGGCTTTCACTTTGATGTGGTCCATCCGCATTAAGTCCACCAATCGTCCGAGTGACCGACCAACTGGTGCCCAAAAATTTTACGCCTTCCTAAAATGGCTTTCTACTTGTACCCCCCAATACTGCTCTCTTATTGTTTTGTTTTTTTTTTTTTTTTGCTGTTTTGCCTTTTATACTCAATATTTTTTGGTTCTGTTTTTATGCCAGTTGTGGGATCAGTGGGTTAGCACAAGGAGGATGCGCCATATTTTCAGCACGCGATTTGTCGATTCGTTGCCTTTTCTATTGCGCTGCATGTTAGTTTCGATTGTGCTTATTGTTGTTGTTATTGTTGTTGTTATTATTATTACTTTTATTGTGCGCTCGTTTGTCGTCATAGACGATTGTTGTTGTTTTTTTATTTTATTATTATTATTGTTTTTGTTGTTGTTGTTGTTGTTGTTGTTGTTGTTGTTGTTGTTGTTGTTGTTGTTGTTGTTGTTGTTGTTGTTGTTTGTTGTTGTTGTTGTTGTTGTTGTTGTTGTTGTTGTTGTTGTTGTTGTTGTTGCTGCTGTTGCTGTTGTTGTTGTTCGACTGTTGACGCTTGGTTGGTTTGATTGTTGAGCTATACGCTTTTTGGTATTTATTGCTATTTATTGCGCCATGTCGTAATTTTTCACTTAGAAACCATAAAAGAATATCACAGCAATTTAACCCGAAATGTCGGCCTCCTCTGGTGCGCGAAGGCCTTACAGCATACATAAATATGCAGCAAAAGAAAGTAGGAAAAAAGCACCAAAAAACACAAAAAAAAAAACAAAACATATAAAAAACGAATGAAATGATAAAAATGTGTGGAAAAATATCGAAATGAAAATCTAAAAAATGCATACATACATACCTACAATAAAGATAGATATAAAATCAGGCATAACACCCGCTGTGAGCATTTACAAACCAAAAGCACTCAAACAAAAGCTCAGTTCAGCAAATCGAGCAAATCGATTCAGTCGAAGAACCACAAGAATATATACATATACCTATATACACATCAGATTTAAATCACACAGCCAACCAATACAAGTAAGCATATAAGTAAGCATGTATATATGTAAATATATATGCCCAGATTGACCGTAAGCGGTTTTGTTAACCGAAAATTCAAAAGCCCGAAAACTGCCTCACATTAACCGCAACCGAATTTAAAGCCCAACAACAAACAGCATCTTCATCCACAAAACCTTTAACTACAATACTTGCATACATACATACATACATACATACATACAACCTAAACCGTTGTAATCATCCTTTATGTACTTACTATCATCGGCCTTAGGTTTGCCCATACACAAAGTCGGCCACATTCAACCCAATTCACCTCCTCGCTATGCCGCATAAATGTCCTTTTGTGGCATACATACTCCTGCAGACATACATACATTCCCACTGCCTACTCCTTCCCCTCCTCCATACGGAATGCTGCGTGCCCCCAGCAGTGAGTTCATCATCTTTAGTCTGTCATCATCAATATACGTATGCCGAGTGTAGTATTTACCGAAATCCATACTTATCATTCGGTTCGTTCGTCCATCCGTTCATCTGACCGTCCGTTTCGTAGGATTTTCAATTGAATTGTATTTCAAAAAATTTTAAGTGTCTGAATTGTATGACTTTATAAGTGTGCTTATTATACTATTATTTCCTGTTGTTATTATTGTTATTCGCAATAAACTATTTGCCATAGTTTTGTTATTTCGTTTATCAAATATGAGCGCACAAAAATTTTCATTTTATCGTAGTTTTGAAAATTTTTTTTTTCCTCCAGCAGTATCGCTTCTCCGTGCTGATCTAACAATTTTGGCTATTTTAATTGCCAATCGAGCGTTACTTTACGTAAAACGCATAGTTGTGCCAGCCATTGAGAGTGGCGCCGGTGGAAGATTGAAGGGGCAGCATTTTCAAAGTTGGCACTTTGCAAAGTTTAATGGGTTGAATTAAGTTTTCTAAGTGAGATATCATTGTATTGGAATTCGTTAAGTGGTTGGCTATTTGATGGTTGGAAAGTGATCTGCGTGTGTTTTTATGTATGTATGTGTACGTGTGTATGTGCAGAACGAAACTTTTAAAGGTCAATATCACTGAAAAATGTAGTATGTACTATGTGCATGCGTGTATGTTAATGCGTGTGAGTGCGTTTGATAAAAGTTTTCAAACTAATTTTAAAGTTAATTTTTACTCAGCAGTTTCGGCAGCATAAATGATATTAATATTAATATTCAAAGTTTAAAAATTGAAAGTTTCAATCTCAAAATATGCCCATCAAGCAAATTACACGGAAAATATATATATATTTTTTTTTATTAAAAACTTGAACTAATTCTTCAAAAATTTATATTGCGCTAAACTTCGTTGACCGTCCTGGAAAAGTGGGCAACTCTCTTCCGAGATGTGGTACCCTCCGAAACGGGTAAGGCAGAGAAAAGTTGCATGGAGCCATTCCGATATTATGATCCAATAGAATCTTTTGGCAGCAACTGTACACTAGAAATGCGGCTACGAGCTGATGTCGGCCTTAATAAGGAAAACAAAGCCACGGTAGTCATTTGGTAAGACTAAAAGCGCCGTTCAAGAGGTGAGGTAGACAGAGAAAGGACGGACGTTGATGGATCAGAAATCTACTACCGCGGTCTTATATAGGAGTACAAATTCGGTATTGAAGGTATTGTGCTGGCAGAGAGACTAACTCGAGCAAGTAGAGTCTCATTTTAATACCACGGTAGGTACGGAAAATATTTTCTATTATCTCGCTGAGCTTTCCCATTTCTTCACTCCATGATAATTGTATATTCTTCCACGGCTTTACTGATGTAGACACCGCTTACATGATTATTACCGATTTAACAAAGACTTCGACTATCAATCAGCAAAATACCCGGTTACCCTTCTTCAATAGTTAATAACAACAAGTTACTGGGAGTCTATTCGACTGCAGCGCCACAAAAAAAAATCTCAAATCGCTAGTTGGCAGTAGCTGGTGTAAGGACAAAGAAACCTTGATAGTAACATACAAAGCAATTGACTGGCCGTTCACCACTCTAAGAACTGTGATAGGAAACCCCCTGATGTCATCCACGCACCACTGATACATCTATACTCTCTATTAAGGCGTATAATTTTATGCTATGTAAGCAAAATATGCTTGTATGCTACCATCGGGATCTGTCAAACAGACATCTACTTTAGGAAAAACCACCAATCGACCTGAAAGACTCCATACATCGTATAAGAATCGAACCGCTCGGATTTTTTTTAACATTCATATTTATTTATTGAATCTGCTTCGACTGTGGAAGCCTAACAATAAGTATTAAAACCTTAAGCTAAATTAAATCATAAATCTCATTAGTAGAAATGGACTGTTGGCTTTACGTTGCTCTTTAGTAGGCTGCTTTGTTTCTTCTCCGCAGGCGGGTTTGAGCCAAGGTGTTAGCCAAAGGGTTCGGATGGTTACCCGCAATTCAACCACCATCATTTGGAGACCAAAAGCTCGAACTGCTCCGACCCCTGTAATCCTAGCTTTATGCTCCCTCTTCCTTTAGTCCAAACCCCCCGAAGCAGCCCATTTCCAGGACTTTAGGTTAGATTACCTAGAAGATATAGACTTATTTTTGCCTGCTCCTAAGCCGCTACAATTACTACAATGCCTCTGAAGCTCTAGAGAGCTTTGCCTAATCTACAATAAGTGGATCCTATGGTTTGTACCAATTACCGTGGGGTAAGCCTATCATCTATGGTATTATGTAAAATACTAAAACGACATAGAAAACGTACAATTGATCATATATGGCAACTACAAGTGTGTAAAGAATCGAATTGGTATCCACCCGAAATTTATACGGCTGCGTAAACTGACGTTACGTAATACCAAAAGCTCTATCAGGATCGAGAATGGCCTCTCCAAGCCGTTCGATACCGAACGCGGTTTCAGACAAGTTGATTCCTTATCGTGTGACTTCTTCAATTTATTGCTGGAGAAAATAAATAATACGAGAATTGGTAAGGTACGCTCTTCTAGAAGAGTGTATATTTGCTGGCGTTAATTTTCTATAATTTTGGTTAATAATCGAACCAGGGGTCGAACCCTAATCTACAGAAATGCAGTACACAATGTTAACCACTCGGCTATTGCAGCCGAATTCTTAGGAACTGCTGAAAATTAATTTTCTCTGACGGCTTTACTATTGAATAATCAGTCAAATAAAGAGAAATCGTTCATTTCATAATTTTAGCAATTATGACATAATAGTTAAAGTATGACTAGATTTACAGTTATAAAAGATAACACCAACACATTTCAACAAATGTATATTACACATGTACACACATTTATAATATCAAATCGAACAATCGAAGTGCAATTTCCATTTTTTATTGTTTTCACTGTTCATTGGCTGCCAGCCCGCCTGCCTGCCCGCCTGCCCGTCTGCTTGTCTGTCAGTTGACATTGTGATAAGTAATGAAATCACAAAGCTTAATTGTCTCCAACACTTTATCACTATGTCGTAATGTCGATGGCATAATCAATTAATATCAGCACAATTATTAATGACGTAATCACATTGATATGGTGATAATTTTTTTTGAATTCATCATTTAGGTAGATGCATTATGAATTTATCATTGGCCATTTTTCGGCAAATTCAGTTGCAAAATGAGCAGTTATATATGTACGCGTACATGCGAGTGAGTGAATGGCATACAAATATTGAATTGATTAATTGAGCTAATAAATGGGTTATCAAAATACAAAAAGGAACAATGAAGGTATAGCTGATTGATAACAAAACTTTATTGTGTAATTCACTATTATCTAAAATGCCATAAAGATCAAAAATCAAAAATTTTCTCGTAGCATTTGTAGTGAAAATGTTAGTTAATTAATAGTTAACGCTAATGGTTGAATGATTGTAATTTTAGCATAGCATAAATAGGAGTAATAATGCCATAATAAAAAATATATATTGAGCACTGGAATTAATGAATTCTGATAAAACTGTGCATAATTAACGCACATTCAATATAAATTTGT
The DNA here is from genome assembly GCA_037013455.1 of Ceratitis rosa. Lineage (NCBI taxonomy): Eukaryota > Metazoa > Arthropoda > Insecta > Diptera > Tephritidae > Ceratitis > Ceratitis rosa. The sequence continues at coordinate 11,634,389 of JAWMAG010000039.1, forward strand.
ATATTGCTTAGCACACTGGCTGGTGAGTGAAATGTGAATGTGAGTGATATTACCAAAACACTGATGGTTAAGAATATACATTTATTATACCTCATACAATGGGTTGTTTTGTAACGGCAATTTTTCCGATTTTTATTTTTTTATTTCACATTTATAATGATGTTTTTTTTTTAAATCGATGATTTTTGGTGATAATTTTTTTTTGTATATAAATATTTAAAAAACCAATTTTCATGCTCTTAGATGGATTTTTGAGCCGTGTCTTTATATATGAATATATTGATTGTATGTAGGCTACACGAAATAGTCCTACGATTTCCATGATTTTCAGTGTCAATTAAGTAGAAAACTAAGTTTCACTCACTTAGATGTTTATTGACGGATTTTGATTGCACAAATATCAAATCTGAATAGTCGGAAGTATACTCTAATGGTCCCATTTGTTTACCAAGCTTGGAGACATAAAGAGAGTGAGAGAGGCTGAAATGCGTGACTATGAAGAGCTTCAAAAGATGTCTGACATGAAAATTCTATGAAAAGACCCGGCCCCTTACAGCTGGTTTCAAGAAGGAAGCATACTCATGTGGAAACCAATAAGTTAATCTGGCGACCGTTATCTAAAGCCTATTGAACTTATAGAAAGAGCCTGCTGAGTAGTAAAAGTGAATGGAAAATTCTTTCCAATATCCGACTTTAACGAAGTCATTGGCTTAACGTCTAAGCTATTTAAATATGGCGGCGAGAAACTGACAATATGCATACAGTCCATAATCCCCGCAAAATATCCCAGGTAAGGCCTTCTCACTATCGCTTATAAGGAGAGATTAAATCCTTTCTCAAAGGAACGGATTAAAATTAATTAGGTTGGGTATATATATAAAATTGGCCCCTTGTAACCGCTAAAATGATTTCCTTCATGCGGGTTGATGGTACCTTCATACAGTTTATTTTAAGCCGCCTCCGAACGGCCGATGAAATTTTATGAGGAGCTTTTATTTCAAAGTTACAAAAATTTATTTTCTACAATTTTTCGATGTTTTTCAGACCAGGACTCGAACCCATGCCAACCGAATGTTAGTACACAATACTAACCACGTGGCTGTTGTGGTTTCCGACGTTGACATGGTGCAGTGAATAAAAGCACACACACAGCGGCAAAGCTGGCTAGGTAAAGTCGAATTGATAAAAATACTTCTTGACTCGCTTGAAAACTCTAGAATGAACTGAAAAGTAATTATGAATGTATTGTTATGACATCAAAACAAAAACACTATATTCCTCATAGTAAAGCTCAGAGAAGCAAAGACCAAAAAGTCATGCCAAACTCGATGAAATGTCAAAGCTTCGCGGTTATCACATGACGTATCACAACACGTTATTGGTTGTATTGGAATTTAAGCATTTTCTTTTTCAGGCAAGATCGAATAAAAAAATTTCTTCACTTACAACTTTTCTTTTCTTAGAATTTTAAAACCATCTCTCGTAATTGAATAATTGCTTTTAACTCCTTGATAATTAAAAAAAATTAATGTTAGTTCAAATTTATCACCGGAAGCCATTTTGAGTAGTTTAATCAGATTTCATTTGTTCGTTTAGCATAATTATGGCATAAAACAAAATTAAAACTAAAACTAAAAAACTAAAGAGTTAATAAAATAAATTTTTAAGTAATTTTTTATACATTTTCTTGCTGCTTTAAGGTTGAATTAAAAAAGAATAAATAATAAAAAATATTTAAATTAATTAATTATATATTTAAATTAATTAAAAATTTAAATTAATTAAATTTAAATTTTAATAAAATTTTATATATGCCTAAGAGCCGAAAGGAATAATACCATTTAAAATTTTTACAAATACGATTAAAAAAAATTTAATTTAAAATATAGTACATGTAAAATCTATATAAAAGTAAATATAAAATTGTATATTTTTTCAGCACATCAACTTACATTGTGTGATAAAAATGTGTACTTAAATTTAATTTAATTATCCCTTTGATAAATTGAATTTGGCATTCTCACTATTGCTATTAATTGTTAAATATATATAACATGCATATATATACATTTATAAATATCTACACATATGCATGTGATTTCTCACCTCAAAACAAAAGTAAGTCATATACACACGTACTCACAAAATCATAATATGCGTATACCTATACCTACATACATAACAAATGTACAAAAATAATTCAATTTCGCTATTTCAGTAAATTTCTAACTATTTTCATTTTGATTACAAGTATTATATGGTATTTTCAAGTGAAATTCGCGTGCACCATCGCTGACTAATTGATATGTGGCATTTAATCGCGCGCGTCCAACAAATTTGTCACAACGAAAACGTCAATTAGAACTAAGAGTACACTGACATTCCCACAAACATATAAATATATATATATATAGCCTACAAGGCAAAATACTGGTTCCCAAATAAAATCCAACTAGTTTACCATACATGTTTACATCAACTAGTTCATCATCCTTCTATTTTCCATGTAAGCAAATGGAATTTTTAACACGGCGATAGCCTACGAACTGTCCACTGTCAGCCTATGCATTAGCTTCAAACTAGTTAAATACTAATTTATTTATACGAGTTAAAATACTGGTTAGTTCATACAAGTTCAGAACTATTTAATTCGCCTCAGACCAGTCTGCATAGTCAAAAGGTTGAACCGATTTTAATGATTTTTTTTTTGTTTGAGTTCAGGTAAGTTTAAGAATAGTTTTGAAAAACTCCTTTCACGAAAGGTTGACTCGGGACAAACTCGAAAATACGAAGTAATAATTAACTTTATTTGAAATTTGGTACATTATTTAATTCCTGGAAAGGGATCAGATATCGATCTATCTATTTGAAGCTTAATTAGGACTGTTCCTCATTTCTTACAATTGAACAGGTGTTGTAGCACCGAGTCTAACAAAGTGTGGTCGTAGCTTCTAGTTACTTTTTTGCAAAACGACAAACCGGTATGAATTGGCTCGCAAAAGACTATTTCATACCTATATTAGAAATTTGGCGAACTAGTCCAGATTTTACCGAAAAAATACTAGTATAATTCTAATCTATGGCAAACTAGTATATTTTCGTCTCTTAAATACATAAAGTATACTATTATTTAACTAGAATTTCTACATGCTAGTCTACCTTTCCCTACAGGATATATATATAAATATACACAGGTATGTAGCAAACTCAGCCAAATCAGAGACCCACCCGTTGAAATTAAACTCCATAGCAAACATTTTTTTTTTCACAACTCTGATAGCTGATGGTGGTTAAATACGGGAAAATGGTAGAAAAAATATTCATTTTTTAATTTAAAAGCAATTCTTTATTTTAAAAGGTACACATGGCATGGTACATAAAAAGATATACACCTTCAAATGTAAATATAGGAAAATGTTAGTTAAATAAATACTATTATATTTGTACATAATAACATACACATGCAATTTTTTTGTAAAATAAAATTAATTTAAATTAAGTTAGATTAAATAAAATAAAATAAAGTAAAATTAACTACAAAATTAAAGAGATTAATTTTTTTATCTATTAGTAAATTAAAATAAAATAATATAAAATAATTTAATATAAAATAAAAAAAATGAAATAAAATAAAATAAAATAAAATAAAATAAAATAAAATAAAATAAAATAAAATAAAATAAAATAAAATAAAATAAAATAAAATAAAATAAAATAAAATAAAATAAAATAAAAGAAAATAAAATAAAATAAAATAAAATAAAATAAAATAAAATAAAATAAAATAAAATAAAATAAAATAAAATAAAATAAAATAAAATAAAATAAAATAAAATAAAATAAAATAAAATAAAATAAAATAAAATAAAATAAAATAAAATAAAATAAAATAAAATAAAATAAAATAAAATAAAATAAAATAAAATAAAATAAAATAAAATAAAATAAAATAAAATAAAATAAAATAAAATAAAATAAAATAAAATAAAATAAAATGAAATAAAATAAAATAAAATAAATAAAAAAAATAAAGTAAAATAAAATAAAATAAAATAAAAAAATACAATAAAATAAAATTAAAAAAAAAATAAAATAAAATAAAACAAAATAAAATAAAATAAAATAAAATAAAATAAAATAAAATAAAGTAAAATAAAATGAAATAAAATAAAATAAAAGAAATAAAAAAAATAAAGTAAAATAAAATAAAATAAAATAAAAAAAATACAATAAAATAAAATTAAAAAAAAAAATAAAATAAAATAAAACAAAATAAAATAAAATAACATAAAATAAATAAAAATTAACATAAAATAAGAGAGTAAAACAACTTAAGTTAAATTGAAATTAAAAAATAAATTAAAATAACATGAGATCAAAAAACAATTGATGTAAAATAAAAAAATAAAATGAAGTAAAAATACAAAAAATCAAATAGTTTAGAATTTTTTTTCAATTTAATATTTACTCTTCTAATTTCGGTGATTTTCAGAGTCAATATTTATTTGAGTTTAGGTAGGCAGAACAACATATTAAGATGCCTTTCCGACGGGTTTTCGACCCAAAACCACAAATCTGTTGTATGTGGACGGTATGTTTCCAAAATTTCCAGCACTATTGTTTAATTTTTTATTTGAGTGTTAAGGCACAAAACCTCAAATCTGAACAAATAGGTTTCATAGAATATATATTGATATTGTCGACCGATCTAGACTGTCACTTTGTGAGATATCTTACCAACGAGGTGGACAGATGATCCTGGCTTAATGAGCCCAGCTCGTTATTATGATCACATCAGAATGTAATAAAAGATAAGGGTATATGCAGTATCTGGCGAACTCATTATTTTTTCACTCTCCCAAATGCATCGATTATTGTTAGTTTAAAGCTGGCGGCGTATAGACTTTGCTACTTCAAGTATATCATATCGTATATTTATTGAATTTAGGGGTTATATACGGAAAATCGAGCTCAAACTAAATGAATTTTCTTTACAAAAAAGTATTATTCAGAACTAAGCCAGCTTGGATTTCGGTATCATGCATATACAAATTTTATATATTAGCTTGTATAATATATTATTAATATTAGAGCCCTTTTAATTTTATCGAATGACATCCCGGCCTGATATATAATTAATCTATAATTAATTTATGCTATATGTTGTTATCATAACATATATATATATATATAAACCACAAATTATATATAAAATTTGTTGCCCTCAATAAACATAAACTGAATAACTCATTGTTTACGCTTTGTTCTTCTCAACGGGTTGTCTACTTTCACTGTTCCTCAATTTCACTGATTTTCCATCAGCATTAATGTACACTAGACATCACTTAGGTTTATTACACTTGCTATCTTTGTATTCCTGCGGCTATGTGCCAATTCTATATACCAACACCCAATCCACTTACATGCATACATATTCCAAACATATCGAGCTGATAAATCTTTTGACAAATTGATATTTGGAACGAGACATGATTAAGTCAACTGCATACTTCTGATATGTATGTATATACATATATGGTACATCAGGGACAAGGCAGAGGCTAGCGCTGCTATAGCATTCATTGATGGCGAACACACTGTTGATATCAATACTGTAATTATGATGTGATGTGTAGTATGAAAGGGCGGATGGCAGCTAAACAGTAAACACACGCCAGAGGAGACAGAGTTGAATAAATGAATGACAGTGAAAATGTTTGTATTTAACAAAGTATTGCCGATGGCTGCTGTCGATTACTCTTGTGCACTGTATGATATATTACACTTATATAATTGAATGAGCAAACATATACACATATACCATAAACTTGGCAAGTATGCATAATGCAGAAAGAAAGAACTTAACATAAGAACTGATATGCTATATTATTATTTATTTTATTTTATCTCAATTAAATCTATTTAATTAAATTTAATTTAGTTGTATTTTATTTTAATTAAATTAATTTATTTTATTTTATTTTATTTTATTTTAGTTTATTTTATTTTATTTTATTTTATTTAATTTTATTTTATTTTATTTTATTTAATTTTATTTTATTTTATTTTATTTTATTTTATTTTATTTTATTTTATTTTATTTTATTTTATTTTATTTTATTTTATTTAATTTTATTTTATTTTATTTTATTTTATTTTATTTTATTTTATTTTATTTTATTTTATTTTATTTTATTTTATTTTATTTTATTTTATTTTATTTTATTTTATTTTATTTTATTTTATTTTATTTTATTTTATTTTACTTTATTTTACTTTATTTTATTTTATTTTATTTTATTTTATTTTGTATTATTTTATTTTATTTTATTTTATTTTATTTTATTTTATTTTATTTTATTTTATTTTATTTTATTTTATTTTATTTTATTTTATTTTATTTTATTTTATTTTATTTTATTTTATTTTATTTTATTTTATTTTATTTTATTTTATTTTATTTTATTTTATTTTATTTTATTTTATTTTATTTTATTTTATTTTATTTTATTTTATTTTATTTTATTTTATTTTATTTTATTTTATTTTATTTTATTTTATTTTATTTTATTTTATTTTATTTTATTTTATTTTATTTTATTTTATTTTATTTTATTTTATTTTATTTTATTTTATTTTATTTTATTTTATTTTATTTTATTTTGTATTATTTTGTATTATTTTATGTTATTTTATTTTATTTTATTTTATTTTATTTTATTTTATTTTGTATTATTTTATGTTATTTTATTTTATTTTATTTTAATTAATATTATTTTACTTTATTTTATTTTATTTTATTTTATTTTATTTACTTTCTTATATTTAATTTAATTTAATTTTACTTCATTTCATTTTGTTTTATTTTATTTTATTTTATTTGTTTTATTTTATTTTATTTTATTTTATTTAATATAATTTAAATTAATTTTATTCTATGTTATTTTATTTTATTTCTTTATTTGTTTTATTTTATTTATTTTATTTTATTTTATTTTATTTTCTATTATTTCATTTTATTTTATTTCATTTTATTTTATTTTATTTCATTGTATTTTATTTTATATTATTTTATTATATATTATTTTATTTAGTTTATATTCAGGTTTAACTGGTTTCCATACACAAACAAGTATATACAATAACCAAGGTGAATTTTCACACGCCAAAAGCTTCTCCCGAATGTGAAAGTCATATATGCGTGATTATCTAAAGCGTTTATTAAAATCTGTATACTTAGGGGCGTATACATACTACACAAACACATATTCATTTCAAACTGCACATGAGCGTATACTCGTATGTCAACTAATTTTAATGTACGTGTATGCTTTACGCTAGCCTCACAGTCATTTGCAATTTAGTGCTTTTACCAATATCAACGGGAACATTACCATAACCATTATCATTAAGTCTAGTAGCACAACAAAAGTAACTTCAGCAAGTATCGGAGTCAACGTCGAAGCTTTCGCTTACACGTATGTAGTTATTGGCTCGGTTTCGAACCGGCTGTCACCTAGATACACTTAACATTATATATGTCCTCAATGACTTTTTGGTAAATATTTAAGCACGTACATTTAGTATGTACAAAGCCATACACATATGTATTTATGTTTCAGTACGAATACACTAACACATGAGCATTTCATTTGCACTTACTCGAACCTTTAATCAGCAATTTAAATCCATTTTCGTTTAGCTCACTGCCACCGTTGCTGACATTCAGAACAGGTTGTTGGTTGGTGTATATTCTTTAACTTCATATCTCGTTGTCATTTGTGCTGATGTTGTTGTTATTTTTGAATTACGAACATCATTCAAAAAGGGAAGGTATATACATATTTTCATGAGATATCTCACTCTTCTACAGACCCACTACATACGTACGAATATAACCTCCTGCCATCATTTCCGCCTACCGCAATTTGTGTTTCATACCAAAATCAGACGGAGAGGTAACGTAAATGAAAATTTTGTATAACGCATAAGCAAAAAAGAAATTTGTATGTGTATGCTGACAACACTCATACATATATACCTCACACAACACATATTGGACGAACTTTGGCCGGAACTCTTAATGTTGCCTCCAATACCGATTGCTAACAATAATTGCCTCCTGTTAAGCATCTTTTGCCACACATACTTACCAGTGCTGCTGCCAGGCACCTGTGGGCTGACGCTTGCAATCGCTACTGCTTAGCTGTCTTTGTGCTGCATGCCAAGCCAGTACGTATATGAGTGTTTTTTTGCCGTTAAGCCTGAACTCAGACTCAGTGCTCAGCAAATGTTTTGCCAAAGTCGCCCTTTCTAATATTGATGCTGTTTTGCGTACATACACGTATATGTGTGCCTTATTCTTTGTTCTTGTAGTCTGCTATAGCATGGTGTTTTCAATTTTACTGCTGCAGTTGTTGTTATTATTGGTTGCTAAGCACTCACGTAGGAAGCGGATATGCTGCTTTAATGGTTTCAAAAGGAAGTCACGCGCATTTCGGTTATGATCCATCGAATCACAAACTCGAAAAGTTGACGAGTCAACCAATGATGGGAAGGTAAGAGAAGGGGCCAGTATTGGATATGAGGAGGGGTAGGTAACCGATACACAGTATACTATGGACAGAGTTTGATTGCGTAATTCATTCTAATTTCTGTTTTCAGTTTTTATAGCTTTTGAAGAAATTAAGCAGTGGAAAGTACTGACAAAGCCTAGTCCTTTGTACTCTTTTCATAGCTTACCCTATATATGTTATATTATATTGGCTCCTCTAGGGTGTAATTTCAGTGTTATACCCAATTCTTACTCTCATGTCCTCGTCGCCCACTCGGGAAACCTGCGCAAGTCTTGTTCGAGATGCGGTAACCAACCCTTCTGGTACCCTGTATTATAGCTAAGTGAGAGGGAACTTTAACGGACCAACTCTGACATATTTGGAAGTTTTACCGCAGCGGACGTCCTTCTTGAAGCAAGCTTCAAGCTACAATCACATATGCTTTTAAATTATAGCTCCTCGAGCGGCGAGATTAATGTAGCCTCGGACGAGAAGTTCCAATTTTGATGACGACCACGGTAAACGCGCAAAGGGTTATGATTAAAGAGCATGTACCTATCATACATATTTTGTACCTTACTTTGGAGGCAGCCACTGCCAAGTTGGTTGGTGTTATCGGATGACCTCACCGCGGTCCAGAAAATGTGATGAACAGAACAAGAACGGAAGAGAAGGAACGCAAGTTTTGTGACAGATTTGTGATAGGAAAGATCTTCCGCTGCAGTTTACTGCCATTCCACGCGGTGGAAAAACGTCTTGGCACAATCTGCATCAAAGCAAAGTTCGAAAACAAATCGCTGATCTTCGCTAACGTTCAGTCAAAAGAGAAGGATTGTGGATCCAAAAATGCCTCTTATCAGCGCTGCCCCAGATATCGTCGGTACAAAGGTCAGAAAACTCAGCTTATATGACTGAACATTCCCAAACGATTAAAAACAAATCCACCATATTCTGATGTTCAAGATGTGGATATATTTTGAGGACTTAACATTGATTTTGTTGTTGTTGTAGCTATTCGCTAACCCTACTAAGAAGCAGACTAGATCAGTCATCCCACGGTAGGTCCAGGAAACAAGCTGTTTCGTCGGATTCGGACCTGGGCGTTAGTTTTATGACGGCATGCAAAGAGATGGTTAGCGACAGGCGGGGACTCATTGCTTGCAGGACATACGTTGGATATGTCGGGGTCAAGTCTGGAAAGGTAGGAGTTTAGTATACTAAAGTATCCAGATCTAATTTGCGTCAGTTCAAGTGGGACAACTCGCGTTCTTCGTATGCAATAGTTGATGATTTGACTACGAGGAAGCCATTCACTGGAAAGAGTTCAGGAAAGTTTCAACGGACTCTCAGTGAATGGCGTTTGAAGCCTATCGGTAAGCTGGGCTATCTAGGACTTAACTTCGACTCAAAAAGCTACAATGATAACAGACAGCAGCGAGTTTTCTACTTTTTTTGCGCTGATTCACGAGCTATGTAGGTGAGATGCCGAAAGCTGAAATAGGGAACAAGACGCATTTGCAGGCAGAAAAAGAGTGAGGACGAAAATTTTGAGAAAGAAATGTATTAAAAGATTTACAGAGAGATATACAGTACATTGAAATACCAGAGCTTACACGTATACAATGTAACCATAAGGTGATTTAGTGACGGGTCTCCAAAGTATATTATCAAGAGATAGTGAACCCTCGATTCGCCAATCGACGGAAAAAAACGTCCCATAACCCAACTATGATAATAAAATATACGAACAGTAATTTCTCGCCTTAATACAAACAAATGAGCAATAACCAAAGGCTTATGGTGGCGAAGAACTAACAGTGTGCAAAATTTGGACCAGTGAGTGCATATCCGACTATTGGAGTTTAAGTAACCCCATAGTCAGTGCCTATTATAGTGAAATAAATCTCTGGTGATCGCAATAGTCAAACCGTTGGCAGTGCTTACTGCCGAGGTCAAACCCTCGGAGTGAATTTCTGTCATGAATTAAAAGCTTCTCATAAAAATCATCAGCTGTTCGCAAGCGGCTAAGCATAAATTGTAGATTCATCCATTTAGTGGGAAAAGATTTAGACGCAAAACTACAAATTGGAGGAGGAGCTCGGCCAAAAATCGTCACACCGTTTATAAAGCGTCCATTAAACAAAAACAACTCTTCAATATTGCATATAATATCTGATCAGGAATAAAGAGAGAAATATTGAAACCTATAGTAAAGAGATTGTTCGGACAAAAAATCTAAAATTTTCGCTTTAAAAACGTTTTTTTTTTTTTTCAATAAAGTAATTTTAACCTCAACACTTAAGCGATGAATTATGCAGTTGAAAGAAACAACAAATACAGCAATATTATATTTAAGAGTCGCTATAAATTAACTAGGACTCAAATTTCTTTTGTTAAAAATACATCTTAAATAAACTGTTAAGTGAAAATTTAAAATTACCATCAATTTTCCATTTAAAGTCACAAATCATTTTCATTATTTTATTAATTTGCCTATACTTCCTTTCTAATTTCACACAAATTTGTCTTCCCACTTAAGGTAAAGTCTATTTGAGACACACAAACACACAAGGGCATACCTACACAGTACAAACCAAAAGTTATACCTTTGTGTGACAGGGTAAAAGTGTTTCTATGACACACTTTCATGTATTTTTAGCTTATGCAAAGGCATACAATCTTACCTGCATATAGGTATGTATATATTTAATAAATAAACGTACATATATGCGTAGGCGTATACTTAAGATGAACATACGTCGTTAACACACTTTTCAATATAAATAATCTGGTTATGACTGTGGCTTGCACAAAATCTTTTGAAGAATATTTAAAAATTTTCAGAGGCAGGCAAGAGGAAATGTTATATTATATTATACATACCTAAATACAATAGGAAATAGGATAAAAAAGGTAAGTAGCTTTGTATGTGTTTGTATATGCATATATGTGTGTTAGCTTGAATTTCATTTGTGTGGTTTTTGTGTTTTTTTTTATAATTTACTAATAAGCAAATGTATTTTGATAATATTGTTTTGTGAAAGGTTGCGTATACGCAGTGGCGTTTGTAAGAAATCAATTTTGAAGCACATCGGAGCACGTGACGATATTTTTTAAACATCTATAAATGGCTGTAAAATATACAATTTTTGGGAAAATTTAAAATATTGAAGTTTAAGCGTAGAATCGAGAAAAGTTAAGAAAACACTTGTGTATGTGTGTTGTTAATACGAAAAGAAGAAAAATTTTAGTGCATTGTAAACATGAGTTAATTTTTTGACATTTACTGTCATGGTTCGAGTATATATTTCATGTAAAAGTAATTGTGTAGCATACAGTATTATAAAGTGGCTTAAAAATCAGACTTTAGGCTATTTTCAGCCACAAATTTATTGACTAATTTCTAAAAAAAAAATTACCAGGAGTGATATTTTTTTTTAGTATAATTTGTATTTATTTACTGCATCTGCTAAGTGAACAAATCTTAACAATTAAAATAAAATATATTTGCTCATTGGCTAGGTATGAGCTGCTGGATCAGTGTTGCTTTTAACAAGGGTAGTATGTCGCTTCTCTTTAGGCGCGTTTGACTTCTTGCGGCGGCAAAGGTGATAACCGAATGGTGTGTATTTCTGGGTAGCGGTTTCAATCACTTCTTTGATGATGGGTATATTTAGGTCGCTTTGAATGTTTTTCGTACGGATGTACCATGGTGGGACCGTTAATATTTTCAATATGTTCGGCAAGAAAATTTAAGCTTCAGCTACATCGTTTTGATAGAAATGTGCCTCCTCCAAGTTAATCGTCTATACAAACGAATGCCAAAATATGTGATTTCATTAGATTGCATAATTGGTACATTGTTGAACTTAACAACAAAACGAGAACGGAAGTAATGCTGAGTGATAAAAAGTGATTTGTTTATAACAACGAGGCTCCAAAGTAATCAGAAACCAGACAAAATTAGCCACCACAAACGACATCTAAGGCAAATATGCAAAAAACGAAGCTGATGTTCTGTATTGCCCAGTCTTCCGTCTAATGTGAAATACGCAACGCCATCCATTACCCTGTTTTGGAAGGCAAAAACTACGTTTATGATTTATACTGGGGTTAAAACTGCAGAGGATGGTTCAGTTCAGAAAGGGGAGACACACTGACAAAAGGAGACTGCTTCCTGCACTACAATGTCAGACCACACATGACAACGTGGCATATGAATTGCTTGCCCCGTTCAAATTGGATGTTCGGAACTATTCTGCGAATTTCCCTGATCTAATACCTTAATGTTACTATCTTTTCACTTCTCTTACCAAGGCTCTCAATACGGAGATTCAGCGGCAAGTTGATATTCAATAGCCGAATAAATGGGGTGAGCCCTTAAGATCGTGTAACCTTTCCTCTGAGGTAACCAAACTCCTTGCCAAGCCCGTCAGACCCGATGAACGGGTGGAATTTTCGTTCCATGATTGCGCCGAAGAGGTGCGCTAGCTAATTTAGCCGAATTTTTACACTGCACCCTTTGGTTGATAAAATGAAACGACAAGTAACCCGCCATCTGCGCAGACTGCCAAACTCCAGCGGTTCGTTTGATTTCTCCAGAGAAAAGGTTCAGATGGTAGCATGGCAGACATGGTAGCACAGATAGTCAATTGTTTCAACCAAAACCGCCCATACTGTTAACGATTCAGTACTACTATCGGACATTGAGAAATCCTCATTACCGACGGTGTTGAAGAAGTGGTGACAAGGTCAACCTTCAAAACTCACAAATATTAAACAAGGGTTCTAAAGAATGTTGTCCTCTCTCCACTGCAGAGGTTTCAATGATCTCATATACCAATGATTTCTCGTTATTGGTGTTTGGCCAGGATACTGATGACTTATGTTTGAATGTGAAATGCTATCTCGACGATATTTCCCACTTTTTCACTGCAGTACAATTACGACTACAACCAGCAAAATCCTCGGCTACCCGCTTCGCCAGGTGGATGAGCATGATGTGAAATTCGTAGGCGTAAAAACAACCCGCAGATATTGGGAATCACATTCGACAGCCTGCACTCCTGCACTCCGCAATAAAATCCTCAAAGCGTTAACCGGCAGCACTGGGGGAAAAACAAAGAAACATTGCTAGAAACTTACAAGACAATTGGCCGGTCAGTCGTGAATTATGCTGCTCTGGTCTAGGTACAGGGAACTAGCGAGACGCAGATGAAGATCCTACCAAAACATCAGGATCATGTTAAGAAGCTCTCTGTTGCCACCAGAGTATCACCATTCGCCGGGAGTCCGTCAACGCCTTCCTGAACTCTCCTCCAGTGAATGTGGTTCCCGGAGTCAAACCACCACCTATTATGATCCCGCATAATACTTGCACAATTTATATTTGGATTTTGTCGACTACAATTCCTACTTATTCAAACATGAACCCGACATACCCAACAGAGGTTGTGCATGTTCTCACATAACACTAACCACCTCTTTGCATGCCGCCCTAAAATCAACTCATCTAATTCCCTTTTCTCTTTTGTCCAAGCCCGTCAAAACAAAAGAGCTTTTTTGACGGGCTCGAACAAAAGAGAAAGGGGACTAGACCTCCCACTGGATGACCTCGATGACTTAGACTGATCTAGAATACTCCTAAGTGGGATTAGCGAATCACTACAACAACAACAGCAATATGCTGCAAGCATACCCAGACTGCTTTAACGAAGCAGCACAGTGTACAACTTGTTTCTACTTCAGAGATGAGCTTTTGTACCGCTAAGCAGCGGAAACGTAACTTGTCTGCAACAATATGGTAGATCGTCAATAGAATCTTCGATAGGACGCCTATACAATACATAAGAAATTCTCAACGGAAGGTACGTGTACGTGTATATATATAAGAAATAATTTCATTTGGAGCTCAAACTATTCCACATTTTCTATCTTCATTTCTGTTCTGCAGTCTATTTCATTCATACCACAACAACACAGTTTGTTAAATAGAAAATATGGGAAACTGTGCATATTCATTTTAATTTTAATTGAGCGAAAATCTTGCGAAATAAGCTCGCTGATAGCTTATGTTAGTGAGTTTCCAGCGCTGCAGGCAAGGTAGTTGTATATTTCATTTTCCAATGAATAGAATTTAAAACTCAAGCTCGTTACATACCCAGACACACACACTTTCTCCATATACCCTGCAGAGAAAAGTACTAGTTAGAAACCAACTAGTTGACATTTTAACATCAACTAGTTTATCCTCTCTTTATTTTCCATGTAAGCCACTGGTATTTTTAACACGGCGATGTCCTACGAACTGTCAATTATCAGCCTATGCATTAGCTTCATACTAGTTAAATACCAGTTAAAATACTGGTTCCTTAATACCAGTTGAGTGCTAGTTCGCCGTAGATCAGTCTGCATCGTACTAGCCAAAAACCAGTTCATTTGATGGCGGCGTTCAGGTAGGTTTGGGAATGGTTTTGAAAAATACCTCTCCTGGAAAGTTGATTAGGGAACAACCTTTTTGAAAACACGTATGGTTCGTTTTGCTTGAATTTTGGTATATTATTTCTTTCCAAAAATGGATCAGATATCGATCTATGTTTTTGTAGTTTAATAAGGACTGTGCCTCTCACATAAAGTTGATTGGGCAACAACGTATTTAAAAAATCAGATCTATTGCTCACTTTACTTGAATTTTGGTACATTTTTTACAATTGTGAAAAATATATAAAAAACCACAATAATTTTTGATTGTTGTTGTAGCGGCAAATCCAATAATGTGTGGCCGAAGCTTTTAGTTGCTTATGAGTTTTGACTTTTTTTTTTGTACATGAACTGGTATGAATTTGTCCGCAAAATACTAGTTCACATACTAGAATTGTTGCAAACTAGTCCACATTTTGCCGAAAAATACTAATATAATTCTAGTGCATGGCGAATTAGCATTTTTTTTATTTTTTTTTTAAATACTATATACGTATACTAATTCTTTTTTACAACAATTTCGGCTTCAAAATACTTTTATTTAACTAGGGTTTTTGCATACTAGTCTACATATTCCCTGCAGGATACATACTCGTATATATCTACCATTTCATGATTTTCACATTTCCATTGTTCAATTTACAATTTTTAATTTTATACACTGTTTTGTGATTTTTTTTCTTTTTTTTTGTGTTTTTCTTTTTTTTTTTTGAAGGCAAGAAAACCAAAAAAGGCGGTCCGGTCCATTCGTTCATTCAAACATGTTGCAACTTTTTTTAACTGAAATATTAAAATGAATCTGCTAAAAAGTAACAACGTTGCAGTGTAAATACATACATATATACTATATATGCTGTATGCACTCGTTTAACTGAGTTTGTTGTAAGCTTTTGCCGTCATCGTCTTTAGTTTACCACTTCTTTGTGGCGAAGTTTCTTCTTTTCCGAATTACTTCTGGAAACTATCTGTTACTGTTGTTCCTCTCACGTTGCACTTATTGTTAAATCCCAAAGCTAAAATTGAAGTGTATTTAAATGTTGTTGGCAAAAACTTGTTATTTTCTCTCCGTTGGCTGGCAAGCGTTTGTGGAGTTGTTAGTGAGCGAGTCAGAGCAACAAAGTAGGAAATGTTAAAATACTTGGCTTATGCTAGTGCTAACAAAGTAATAATTTTTCTTAAGTCTAAACGAAAATTTTCAGTTCGAAATTGTATACTCGAAGGTATGTTTGCCAAAGGTAGATTTAGCAATAATCTCAATAATTTCTAAGTGGAGTTTCGGTCTTAGATTTGGTCTCTAAAAAAAATAAGTAGAAATTGAAGAAAATTTATTTTTGGATTTTTCGCTGCAAACTGCTTTATGTGTTGGCAAAATAAAAGAAATTGAGCAACAATTCTTCCTTTAAAGCGGAAATATAAGCCAGGTTTCTAAACTTCAAAAAGTCATCTCAACTTCTCATATTTTGGATAAATAAACATGTCTCCGCTTTCTTTTTTTTTTTGGATTACGGAACAAAATTATTCTTCATTGAAAATTAATTTTAATCCCGTACATATTATTCATTATTATCTAAGTCTTTTTTAAGTAGCTTCATAACTTCATCATCAATGGACTAATGTGATTTATCCGCGAAAAATTTGGCCAAATGATGTTCAGCAGCTTTTTTTCCAAATACCGAAACGAAGGGTAGGTCAGATGATGCAAGATCTAGGCTATATGGTCTTGAAATTTCTTAACCAAGCTGATGTTAATTCGGTTAATCATTTTTTTTTTTGCGCTCATTAATGTGGCACCCATCCATGGAGATTATTTAAGTAGCCAACTCTGTTTGAATGATTCCGGAACATAACGTGAGCGACACTTAATGCTTTCATCGCTCGGCTCTGCTCGTAAGAATTAATTAATTCTCGCTTTACTTTGCGCAGAGTTTATCATAAAGAGCTCGATATGAAGGCTTGTGAAGTCAAATTGGTCCAAAAACTGAACCCTCATAGCCATTCATTTCGTTGCATTTTTAGCGGAAAAACATCTATCAGCTTCAGAGACTTATTTTTACGTTAACAAAAAGCGGAAACGTTACTATGAATCTATCCTCAACGAATGACTGCTCGGTTCGATATGTGGACCGACGGCATCAGCGTTCCATTTTTCTTCAAAAACTAAGAAAAAACTCCCGTTAATGTGTGAAGCTCAGAGATTATTTGTTTCAAAATGTTGAAAAGAACGACATGAACGATGTATATTTTCAAGAGTTCGTCGAAGCGGTGATGACATCTGGCCGCATCAGAGCTGTGATATTGGTCCATTATACTACATTTTGTAAAAACCCAGAGACGATTCATGACTTGAGATAAAAAACTGAAGTCTCCATTGATAATTTAAGTCGACAGACATAACAAACTGATCTACTTACTGCAAGGCCAGCCGTGGCCATTTGAATAAGATTGTGTTCCATCATTTTTTAAAGAAATCCAAATCAATAGTAAGTTTTATTTTCGGATGAACTTGTACTCAGTTTTGTTGGGTATGTCTTGAAAATTTTTTCCAACAAATATAGGAACCTAAATTTTGTTAAAAGGCTCCTCCGAACGAGCCCCGAAAAGGTCGAACAAAATCTTCCATTAGTGACGTCGCTGTAGCTCTGGTGAAGTCCAAAATTGATGAAGACCCACGATTGACACAAAAAATGATTGTTAATTAATTAGGCTTGAGTGCCATGGTTGTGTCATGAATATTAAGTAATCAACTGGAAATTTTAAATGAGGCTCAAAAAGAGGCTCGAGTGCATTTTGCTCAATTTTTCCTAAACAAATTCGAAAATGCTCAGTCTAGCAACTTTAGTCAAGTCGTTACTGGTGACGAATCTTGATTCTATAGGTACGATCTAGAAACCAAACATCAGTCCATGGTATAGAAGCCAACAGGAGCAAGCCCATCTGTAAAATCTAAGTAACAAAAATCAGCAGCAAAAGTAATGATGTCAGTTTACTTCACCCGATCTAAAATTGTAGCTGTTATTCCACTGGAGAAGGATCAGTGGGTAACTGTAAAATAAGTGTTTACCCAAAGTTTTCAAAAATTTATTTTAAAATAGGAAGAAAGTGGATTTGAGGTGCTACTTTTTACATACCACACTGCTGAAATAAGGAATAATTTTATAGCGATCACTGCGATCGAAGAAACACGTCCAGCACCATATTCCTCGGATATACCACCTTGTAATTTTTGGTCGTTTCCAA
Source organism: Ceratitis rosa (assembly GCA_037013455.1). Classification (NCBI taxonomy): domain Eukaryota; kingdom Metazoa; phylum Arthropoda; class Insecta; order Diptera; family Tephritidae; genus Ceratitis; species Ceratitis rosa. Next base: position 11,652,661 of record JAWMAG010000039.1, read on the forward strand.
AAATTTAAAAAAAAAAACATTAAAATGAAAGGTCCTTAATGGCAACGAGGAGTTAATTAATGCGGGTAATGGTGAACTCGATAAGCTTAAAAAGCAAGATATTGAAGCCTCTTTTCAGGAGGAAATTTATAGGATTAAATAATGCATTGAAATAAATGGTGACTATGTGAAGAGATAAAAAACGAAAATTTTACGAATAAATACAAAAAGTTTTTTTTTTTTAATTTTTTTTATGGTCAACTTACCGAACTTTTGTTAATCCCCCCGTAACTACCAAGAAGATTAAAACTTTCAGCATAGCCGAAGACTGTTTTTCTCTCTAGTTTTTTTTTTTTTTGCTTATTATTTATTCATTACTTAGGATGCTTGAGTTTAATACTCATACTTGAGTGGCAACTCTCATATGAAATATTGGAAGCTTTAAGCTATCTTTATTTTTCACATTCGACTTTTCTCTTAGTACGATATTTAAAATCTTATTTAATTAAAAAAAATTTATTAATTAATATTATCAAAAAGGTGGCAGCACTCTCATGAAATATTTTCAAACTTAGTTTTGCCAAATCTGAGCTTGCTACTCATTATAAACTAATTGCAATTTAATATAAAAAAATTTGCAAACCGATGGCAACTCCCATATTAAATAATTAATAAATAATTTCAACATACTGAATTTTTAAAGTCAATTTTTACTTTAAAATTTCCCATCAGGTGGCAACTGGCAGTCTGTGAATTTGAGAAAAAAGAGTAAAAGACAATGTAACAACATATTTAATATTAACTACACACTCAACAAGGATTTTCTTCATGCTAAATGCAATCACTGTGATCCAATGTGCAACTCAACAAAAATTTACCGTGATGAAGCTTCTGGCGCTAGACGTCTGGTACAGGTGGCAAGCCGACGTGTTATAAATATTGTTGTGGTAATTTTATTATTATTATTGTTGCTGTTGTTGTTGTTGTTGTTATACTCTTATAGAGTTGTTTGTTAGCAAATGCTGGATATCGTTGTTGTTGTTCTTATTGTTGTAGTGGTAGCGTTATTTTTGTTTTAATGTGGCTGTTTTAGCACGCCATGGTAATTGTTTGGTATGTCGTTTCGGTTGCCGTTACCAAATTTTTTGTATACTTCCTTGTTGCTATTGTTATTGCTGTTGTTTTTGCTGCTGTTATTTTCATTTTATATAATGTTGCATTTTATAACAAAACGCTACATAGTCAAGCCAACATTTTTGTGTTTTTGTTTTCCTCTGTTAATGTTGTTGTTGCTGTTGTTGTTATTGTTGTTGTTGCACTACCATTACTATTTATCCATTCAAAAATAGCAACTTTGTATCGCATTGTATTATTCATAATGATTATCCATTGAAATGGAAATGGAAATGGGAATACGAATGGTAGGAAGCGGAAATGAATGCGAATGTGTGTGTGTGTGTGTGTGTTTCAATACATGCGCTTGAGTGCTCGTGTGCTTGTGTGCGAGTGTATATATGCAAATGTGTAAAAGTATGTGCAATTGTGGAAATTGAAAGACTTGCCAAGAATTTAATTTCATTTTCAATACGCAAGCAATGCAACTCAAACGCCGTAGCTGTAGCTGGAATTGAAGCAGAATGGCAAGGAAATGCGAAACTAAAGAGAAAATCACACTAGAAAAAAGTTTTGATCGAAACAGCAAAATAGTTTGTTTGATATATTTGTAGGTATGTGTACACAAATACATATGTATTTATGCGTTTACGCGTGTGTTCTTGTTGCCGGAAAATCAGCTTCGCTTACTGAAGATGCAATCGATGGAAGATTAAGCTCCTTACAATATAAGCTTGCGTTTGTAAATAAATGTACGTATGTACGAAAGTATTGAAAGTAAGGAGAGAACGCAATTTTTCACTTAAACCATCTCGTTTTAACATCCATTAGTTTCGCACATTTTCTTCTTTTTGTATATCGGTGTTTGTAGACGTCAACCTAATAAGCACAGTTGGTCAAACAACACACAAGTAAGTGGTAAGTTAAGTGAAAATAGCATAATTCTTTCGTTTTGGCTTCGAAAAAACTAGATAATTGCAAACTTAAATACACAAAGGCATTACTAAGATAAGATAAGTGCACCAATAGTAAAAAAATCTGAGTGAAATGTAATTGCCAAGCAATCAGCGATAACACACCGAGAGAAATAACAACTGTTACATTAACAGATCGCACTGTTAATACGAAAAAATCATTAAATTAACAGATATCCGTATAACTGACCTGTTAAAATTATATGTTGTTTCAGCAGACCATTTCTGTTAATTATTGCCAGAAATCACTAATCTGTTAATTTGAATGTTAATTTTGTTAGTTTCCTGTAGCAATGCAGGTCTGTTAATCATGCACAGAAATTTCTGTTGAACGAACAGTTGTTTTCGATTGTCTGTTAATTTAACAGATATGTTAAATATCAACAGAATCAATGTAAGTAAGAAATATGTAAATGACTCAACACCAGTCGCGTTTGTTTATGTAAATGTTGTAAGTAACAAAAGTTCTCTTGAAAGAACAGCTAGAAAAAAATTTTGTTTACTCACCGCATGTTAATAGGTAAACCGTGACATTTTTAATCAACAGAACACCATCTGTAACATTAACAGATAAATCGTTTGGATATGATTGAATTAAGAAATTTGTTACTAAAACCCGTAATCCAGTTAGCATTGTAAAAGCGAAATATCTTTGAAACTACAAACATTCTGCAGCAAGATTTTGCAGTTTCGAAAATAAACGTAAATAAAAAACCTTCAGAAAAATTATTTTATAAAATTCCTTTTCTTTTAGTATATAAGAATCAAATATCTGGTGTTCTCCAAAAGCTATTGAGAAATTTTGTCGGATTCTTTCTATGGTTCCTGGTAGCTTTGTTTAACAGGAAGACTACTTTTCTTTCCCGGAAATGGACAATAGACTGGCCAATTCGAAAATATCGTATTTATTGTTATTTTTACTTGAAATTTTTTTTATAGGGTAAGTGGAACGTTTTCTGTGTAATGATTCGTTTTAGTTAAATTTTTGAATGAATTTTTTCTCTAGAAATGGCCCAGAGACCTGGAATGGGTAAATTTTCAGATCTTAAAATTAATTTATTTATACACTCATAAAAAATTATTGCTCCTTATCTTCAAAACACGCCGACACAAAATCATTGACTTTATGATTGGTGATCAATTTTTTTCCCCTTTTCAGCTCTTTTTTAATTTTTGGACACAAAAATATTCACCCGAGATCTGGTCTGGTATACAGGGTTGATGATTTAAAATATCGAAGCTCACCTTTTCCAGGGCAGCCGACGCAATGCGACTCAATAGACCAACCTCTTAATAATGCACGTGAACACTCTGCACGAGGGATTGAGCAGATGGTCCAAATTCTGACAGTACAGATCTGAATCAAAAGTTTGGCCGCATCGAGGCAGTTCATAAATGTTGATTCCTTGGCAATCCCACCAAACACCGTACGAAACCTTCCTGCCGTCAATCCTGAAATGAAGAATATTTGTGCCAGTATACTGCCTTTCGACCACGACTGTTTTCAGTTCTTTGTATTTAGCCATTTTTCAAGTGGCTCCAAACTATTTTTCATGTAATATTAAGCTCCTGGACAATCAAAGCAATGCTCGCATTAAGATCAGACAGGACTATTTCTATTATTTTTTCGGAACAAAATCGAAAAAACCAAAATTGTACACACCTGACTGTTGCAGTACCAAGACCCTAAACACTATTCACAGCATCAGCTGCCTGACTCCAGTTTTCGCCTTTATCAATGCAAAATGTAGAATACAACAGCTGTCAAACTCTACAGAGCTGAATCATTCCCCGTTTTTGTTTTTTTTTTTTTTTTTTTTGTAGCAAACATCATCTTTTTAACGCCAACTAGCGTAATCCAATCGCACTTATAACTGGTGTTTCAAGTAGAGGTAGTTTTTTTACGCTGTGAAGAAAATATAACGGCCGCAGCTGAGAGTGTACACGAAGACCGTGGAGAGTCGATTCGGCGCCGTTCGCAACAACTCGGACTGACGTATGGAACAACTTGGCGCATTTATGGCGAGATCTTAAATTGAAAGCGTACAAAATACAGCTTGTGCAAAAACTGATGCGGATCGACCATCCTAAGCGACATCGGTTCGCTCTATGAGCTCTTGAAAATTTTCAAGAAGATTCGACATTTTCGTGCCAAATTTTATACTGGTTTAAACAAGCAAACTTGCCGCATTTGGGACGAAGAGCAACCAAAAGAGATTTAAGAGCTGCCATTTTATCCAGAAAAAGCAACGGTTTGGTGTGGTTTGTGGACCAGTGGAATTAACGTGCCGGTGCCGGTGAGAACGTAACCTTCACTGGCGTTATCGCACCACAATAACCGACTATTTGATGCACGAAATTGAAGCTCGTGATCTTGAAGATATTTGGATTCAGCAAGACTTGCATCAACCAATGGCTTTATTGAAAGAACACATCGGTGAGCAGATAATTTCACATTTTGGGATGGACACACCATTATACCTGTTTATATGTTCTTAAGATTCGATTTGCCTGGAGAAGTGAGTGATTTTTTTCTTTGTCGAAGATAGTGTCTGGAGCCTTAGGATGGAAGAGGCCTTGAAAATTTCACAGCAGATATGCCCGTTGGTTGCCAATGGCGGTACCTCAGTTGGAGGATTTCCAACCAAAAAACAATGAAGGCAATTTTTCATTTATCTAAGAGGGGATTAAAAAAGTTCGGTCAGTTGGTGACTTTCAATTTGTTTTTGCTAAATCTAAAAATACCAAATTCTTTACAACTACTTCATTAATCTTCCTTTAAAGTTAAGAAAGATCGACTAAAATGGAGACGAACAAACGAAAGATAGCTGAGGATAGGTCTGAGGAAATTCCACCATCAACGCAAATAAAACTTCGCCATGTGATTCTCTTCGGGTTTCGGCGTAATTTATAGACAATACAAATATTCAGTGAATGCCAAATTGCACATGGAATGATTGCACCGCCTTTAAAGTCTATTCTTAAGTGGTTCGGAAGACTCCCGACAGGACATTTTTCCGAAGAAGGCGAGCCTTGAGAAGGTCGACCAAAATGTTCCATTGGTGATGTCACTGTACTAGTAGCTCTGTTGAAGTTCAAAATTGACGAAGATTCACGATTGATACAAGAAATTATTACTAATGAATTGGGTTTAAATGCCATGGCTGTATCGCGAATATTAAGTAGTCATCTGGGGTATACGAAGGAATCTGCTCTATGTGTACCACGAATTTTAAATGCGGCCCAAAAAGAAGCTCGAGTGCATTTTGCTCAACTTTTCCTAAACAAATTCGAAAATGGTCAATCTAGTAACTTTAAAGTAAAGTCGATACTGGTGAAAAAAAATTACGAATAAATACAAAATTATTTTTTTTTTCTGGTCGGCTTACCGAACTTTTGTTAAACACCTCGTATATATTTACAAAGTGATCGTGCCAACTGGAAGATGTAAGCTGCTAGAACCATATGTAAAATTATTGTTTCTGGTCAACCCCAAGATAATGGTAGTCAAAAATGACTTAATCTTCCTCATCTCCAAGGCTAGATTCTTAAATCAGTAAAAATAAAATAATTTAAATATAATCTAAAGATAAAAGAACAGTGTCAATAAATAAAAACAATGAAATAATAACTTATAAGATACGATAGAAGATTGAAGTAAATCTTTCGTTGAGAATTATTTCTCCTTAAGCTGGAAATAACAGTATTTTTTTAACATAAGTAAGACTCAATTGAATTAAACATATGAAAGTCATTAAGCTTTAAATTGAACTCAAAATACAATTTTACAAAACTACAAATTACAAAGATATTAAAAATTTAACAACGTACCTACATAAACAACGTTTAGAAAATAATTTCAAAAATAAAAAAAAACATTGAGAGGAAGTGACAGGAACTTGAGGTTATGTCTAATCTCCTGAAACTACCTTACTCATACTCCAACTGTAAATATTTTTCGGCTAATTTCATAATTCGATTATTCGCCTAACAAAATACTCAAAATCATCACCACCGTGTGGTAGAGTAAGTAATTTTTCATAAAGTAAACCGAACTGGGGTGAAAAATCATTGATCGACACATTCGGGTTCGCGAGGAACAATTCGTCTAGTTTATTTCCTTCGGTTTGCATTTGCTGTTGGGTTTTGTATCGATTAGAAACACTTTCATTTCGATCAATTCTATGTGCATTTGATGAGCTGGTGCTGCTGCTTACTGAGCTGACGTCGCTTGTTCTTGACCAGATGCTGCTGCTTGCTGAGCTGAAGCCGCTGTCTCTTGACCAGTTGCTGCTACTTGTGGACCTGATGCTGCTTCTTGACCAGAAGCTATTGTTTGTTGGTCTCATACTGTTGTCTGTTGAGCTGATGCCGCTGTCTCTTGACCAAGTGCTGCTTGCAGACCTGATGTTGCTGTTTGTTGAACTGGCACTCCCAACCGAGTTGAATGACTCTGTATTTGACGATGATGTTGACGTTCGCAAATGCTTTTTCAATTTCATTTGATGTCGCTCCTCCTCTGTAAAATATGGCAATTTTGGTGTTTCATACTGTTTGCTATTATTTACAATCAAATTTGTGTCCCTAGAATGATCAGATTCCTTTGTATACCGATCATCACATTCAACTGAGCTGGTTGTCACTGATGCTGAGGTAGTTCTTTGGTAATACTTACGTAACATCACATGCCGGCGGTCCTCTACCGTATAGTATGGCCAATCATTATCCACCTTATCCCAAATATGACCGCATAAATCATAAGCCTTTCCATTGAATATGGCAACATCCTCTAAAACCTTAGGTATATCCCGTGTTTCGTGGTCGGTAAGGCCTTCCCTTTTCAATTGTGTATATAATTCCACTTTTTCGATGGGACGTATGGCTAGCAAGTGTATTATGCGGTCACGTATGTTTTGTCGCGAAATGGAAATGTGTATGTTCCATTTTCTGCTACATCTCCTCTTTGATGCAGCCATTATTGTCAGTTCTTTGGTGATATTCAATAGCTTTGAATAGGTTTTCATTAAGTACAGAAAGACTTCATATACTTACAGCCGCGAATGCTTTTCTCTGAAGCAATCACGCCAATTAACTTCTTGAAAGTAGCATTAATAATACCTTTATAGACGCTTTCGATGTTTTTTTTTTTTAATTTTAAAGAAAAAAACTATTTTCCGTTATGCTTGTACTTTGATCCTTCCGAATGAATTACAAGTTATTAAATTTCATAAAATATATATCATTACAAATAATTATTAATAATGAAGCATGCATATAGGCAACACAACCATTGCATATTTATAGGAGTTTTTAAAAGGTATCCACAAATCCATGTAATTTATCACTAATTTTCAATTTAATTTATATTTTATTTATTTTATTTTATTTTATTTTATTTTATTTTATTTTATTTTATTTTATTTTATTTTATTTTATTTTATTTTATTTTATTTTATTTTATTTTATTTTATTTTATTTTATTTTATTTTATTTTATTTTATTTTATTTTATTTTATTTTATTTTATTTTATTTTATTTTATTTTATTTTATTTTGATTTATTTTTTTTTTTATTTTATATTATTTAAATATATTTTATTTTATTTTATTTTATTTTATTTTATTTTATTTTATTTTATTTTATTTTATTTTATTTTATTTTATTTTATTTTATTTTATTTTATTTTATTTTATTTTATTTTATTTTATTTTATTTTATTTTATTTTATTTTATTTTATTTTATTTTATTTTATTTTATTTTATTTTATTTTATTTTAGTTTGTTTTATTTTATTTTATTTAATTTTATTTTATTTTATTTTATTTTATTTTATTTTATTTTATTTTATTTTATTTTATTTTATTTTATTTTATTTTATTTTATTTTATTTTATTTTATTTTATTTTATTTTATTTTATTTTATTTTATTTTATTTTATTTTATTTTATTTTATTTTATTTTATTTTATTTTATTTTATTTTATTTTATTTTATTTTATTTTATTTTATTTTATTTTATTTTATTTTATTTTATTTTATTTTATTTTATTTTATTTTATTTTATTTTATTTTATTTTATTTTATTTTATTTTATTTTATTTCATTTTATTTTATTTGATTTTATTTTATTTTATTTTATTTTATTTTAATTAATTTTAATTTATTTTTTTTTTTTATTTTATTTTATTTTATTTTATTTTATTTTATTTTATTTTATTTTATTTTATTTCATTTTATTTTATTTGATTTTATTTTATTTTATTTTATTTTATTTTAATTAATTTTAATTTATTTTTTTTTTTTATTTTATTTTATTTTATTTTATTTTATTTTAATTTATTTTACTCCATTTTATTTTAATTTATTTTACTCCATTTTATTTTAATTTATTTTATTTCATTTTATTTTATTTTATTTTATTTGATTTTATTTTATTTTATTTCATTTTATTGCATTTTATTTTATTTTATTTTATTTTATTTTATTTTATTTTATTTTATTTTATTTTATTTTATTTTATTTTATTTTATTTTATTTTATTTTATTTTATTTTATTTTATTTTATTTTATTTTATTTTATTTTATTTTATTTTATTTTATTTTATTTTATTTTATTTTATTTTATTTTATTTTATTTTATTTTATTTTATTTTATTTTATTTTATTTTATTTTATTTTATTTTATTTTATTTTATTTTATTTTTATTTATTTTATTTTATTTTATTTTATTTTATTTTATTTTATTTTATTTTATTTTATTTTATTTTATTTTATTTTATTTTATTTTATTTTATTTTTTCATTTTTTTATTTTTTATTTTATTTATTTTATTTTATTTTGATTTATTTAATTTTTTTTATTTTTTTTATTATTTTTTTTGTATTTTATTTCATTTTACTTTATTTTAATGCATTAATTTATTTTATTTTGTTTTATTTTATTTTTTTTATTTTATTTATTTTATTTTATTTGATTTATTTTATTTTATTTTTTTATTATATTTTTATTTTTATTTTTTTTTTATTATATTATATTTTATTGCATTTTATTTTATTTTACTTTATTTCAGTTTATTAGTTAATTTATTTAATTAATTTTTCTTTATTTTATTTTTATTTTATTATTTTATTCTACTTTGTTTTATATATTTTTATTTTAAGTTATTAAATTTTTTTAATACTGGTTATTTTGTTACATTTGTTAGTTTGTTGCCTGATTATTAGTGTATCCAAAATTTTCATTGTTTTCTTCTAACTCTTCTCCAACTGAAAATATTTTAATTTTAGTTTACCATTAAGTATCACTTATTTATATATATGAACGCCTAAAGGAAGACACTGTTTTTATATGCACAAATTCGGCTTTGTTTACTATTTACATACATTTGTTTCTTATATGCATTTATTTTTTTAAGGCGCAAATATTAAATACGACAAATTTCTCAAATTTTTTCTTGAAAATGAAAAGCATTTACAACAAATTAGATGTTCGCTGGAAATTATGCAATAGTTCTCCCATCATTAATTCGATTTTGTGTGGCTGTGTTTTTCTTTCAATATAACTGTTAACAAATAGGGGGAAAATGAACTGTCTAAAAATATATATTATATATAATATATAAACTAAACAAGACTATTAATTAGCTCGGAAATATTATATGAGGGTGGTACTAAATAATGTCATATTTAAGGCTAAAGCCTGACACAGTGTAGATTTTTCTTGTCAAATTTGCAAAAAAAAAAATTTCTAAAGAAACCATCATTAAAACTTCAAATCAACTTCTTCAGCTTCCTTTAACTCATCCTCTATTAAGTTCAACTGCAGTGTAGCGAGTTTGCGATTGGATTATACGAATTGGCATTCAGAGAGCATTTTCTATAATTGCATTATCACTTCATTCACCATTCTTTACTCATTTCAATTTAATTATTTAACAAAGAGCTTCAGGTGTCTTAAGACGTTTAACTGGCATACCAAAGTACTTACCAACACTTCAATACAATTTTACACCATTAAAACAATTGAGATTACACAATAGTTTTCCAATTCTACTTATACGAGTGGAAAGAGAAAAGGAGACGTCGAATGCAATTATTAAATCGTCAAAGCGTGACGCGCTACGCTCTTTTTCGTTTCATTTTCAAAGTGGCCAATCTACGGGACATTGTTGCAGTTGCTTTTGTTTTCACTGTGTTGGCCGATTACTAGTTTACACGTATTCAATTCTGTCCGATTTACACTCACGCCATTAAACAAAACTGACAATGGACAATGGACATAAAATCGCATATTGAAAAATAAAATCATTTAATTACCGTTTTATTGTCATTTAATTGTTGCATTTAATTTTAATATTATTGAATTTTCGATTTTAATGAATGTTTTCGCATTTATATACCATACACATACACATCTGTAATTATTATGTGGCATAAAGAGGCCAATTAACAGGACTGCACAGTAAAATGATAGACGTATGCAATGGGTTCGCGGTCAGATTACAAAAATAATAACATTTTATGAAAGTCAATCATATCACCCAAAACTCTTCATTTCTGTTTATGGCTAAAACAATTCATAACCATCTAGTCCTTTTTCATTTCTTACGCAATGCTAACCACTCACAGCAACCGATGTAGACTCCTGGGATGTAGAGTTCGCGGGGAAAAAGAGTCAGGCAGCTTTATTGAAATATATCTGGTTTTAGGGCTCATAGATACCGCTGACACTGGAAGTCGTTGCAGTAAGAGCTCTTTTCAACGAATGGTATCATCAACGCCGCTGCATAAATGTCGTAAGACAATCTTTCTTAAAACTATACTAATCAGCAGTTCACTGATTCCCGTCCACGCACCGAAAGCAAAGAAAAGCAATGTCACCAAATATTGTTTTATGAGCGCCTGGAAGGCCGCCTTGCTTCTTCTTCTTCTTCTTCTTCTTCTTCTTCTTCTTTTTCATTAGCATGGGCACCACTTACGCAATTATAGCCGAATCAGCAACAACTCTTTATTCGGTTCTTCTCTTCACTGTTTTGAAATACCATTTGAAATCTGAGCGCTCTCCATATGACCCTTGCACCGGGGTGAGGGTCTTTCCATTCCTCTGCTTCCATCAGCGTGTACTGTATCCGAAACTTTCAAAGCTGGTGCACTTCGATTCATGTGGACGACATGACTTAGCCAGTATAGCTGTTATATTCTCATTTGCGGAACTATATCAATGTCATCGTATAACTCGTGCATCTCATCGTTTCATCGCATGCGGCTCTCGCCGTAGCCAATTGTCTAGAAGATTCCTAGGGCTGCCTCACCGGATGTCGCAACGGCCATATAGCAGGATGGAAATGATGAGCGACTTGTAGAGTTTGGTTTTTGGTTCGTCGGAAGAGGGACTTACTTCTCAATTGCCTACTCAGTCCAAATAAAACACCTGTTGTCAAGCCTTATTCTGCGTTGGATTTCTTGGCGGACATTATTATTGGTTTTAATGCTGGTTCCCAGGTAGACGAGATTATCTAAGACCCGGAAGTTACGATTTTCAATAGTGAAGTGCGTCGACTGTTGGTTTGATGACAGTAAATATTTCATCTTGTTCTCCTTAACTGCCCATTAGCTTTGCTTCTTTGTCAGGTGTGGAGAAGGCTGAACTAGCTGCGTGGTTTTTATCACTCAGGACGTTTGGACCATATATAGAAGGAAAGTTTTTCACTGCCAATTACATGGCAGTAGCCAGAAACGATTATTTTACATGTGGTTTAAAGACGATGTCCGGTCTTACATCAAGGGTCCTCTGGGTAGCCAACAAATCTATCTTTTGGAGGCGAAAGAAAAGGAATCCCATGCGGTTATGCATATGGTTTGTGACCCACTACATGAAACATAAACTTCAATGAATAATAACCGTAGAAAATAATATGAAGCTCCTTATTACCGTCATCGTTAGAATAACCAATTCTAGAGGTGATTTGAATGCAACGTTATGAATAAACCTAAAGGTAACGTTCAACGTCTGAGAGAGATATCGAGGGTTAAATAGGAAAGAAAAGAGAGGAAGAGAGAATAAAACGAGAGAGTATGAAGAGCTATGAAAAGGCTAATATACAGGGTGTATGAAAAATCATCAAGACGCAAAACTACAAATTGGAAGAGGTTACACGGTTACAAACCGCCACAGGATATACCATACATAGATTTTTGGAATTTTTTTTTAAAGAATTTAGAATTTTGGTATTAAATCCATTCTTTTTTATCCTTGGTGTGTTTTTTAAAAAAATAATTATATAAGATAATAAAATGATTTAAAATAAATTTAATTTTTAATATGAAATTTGTCTTAGCTTGAGAGTAGTGATATTTCAATATACGTAAACTTTACACTTTCCATCGAGTATATTTTGGTACGCAAAAAGCTTAAGATTAAACTGAATTTACTTGCCATCCCCTTGAGCTTTCACAGCTCTTCGAGCAGGATTGTTATTTTTTGCCATGCGTGTGTTATTGTAAAAGCGTATTGTAAAATAGTAAATAAACTCGATGAGACTAAGAATACTGGCACCTAAGAACAAACCCAATATACCGCCAATAGTAACCACAACATCCAGGCGGGTACGCAAAGCTTGACGACGATAGCGCTCTGTGGGACGATCAATAAGGCTTATGGCAACACTGCGTCGTTTATCGCCTTTCCGATTGCTTTAAAAACAAGAAAAAGAGATAGAATATTGAAAAAATATTTATTTTTTTTCAATATCCACAACATAGGTATATTCACCTGGGACTGTACTCGGAAACCGTGCGTAGATCGTGCTCTGTGCATGATGGCAAACAATCACAGGTCTCATTATTCTCCGGCCATGGCAGAAGCATCTTAATATCGGGCGCCACTTTTGTTTCCTTCTCCAAACATAGAAACCCATTATAATCACAATCGGGCATATCCTTACGCGCTGTCGGCATTAAATTGAACATCGTACAATTACAATATTTCATCTGCAATGCGCCGATACAGTCGACAATGCAGGTGCTAAAACTGTAGAAACGAAACGATGAATGCGGTATGACCTCTTCGGGAAAACGACAGCCACGATGTTCCGGTGAAACTTCACGCACATCCATATCGTTGACCATTTCTTGTAGAGAGAGTTGAAAGTCTGTATGCTTGCCGGGTGTGGCAACTTTTGTTGTTATGCCAGCTAAATTGGCATAGGGTATATCCTCTTTGTTGATTACGAAAACCTGCGAAATTCCAATGCTGCTACTTTTTTTTATAAGACTTGATTTCATCGGTCAAAGCTTACCTCGACTGCCACCTCTGTGACCAGACGCATTGTCACATGGTTATCTTCTACCACATTGGGAAACCAATATTTACTGTCGCTGAGTAGTAAGAGAAAAATAATTTAAAGACACATTGGGACGATAAGTTTGTCTTCGTGGCAGATAATCCAGATAATTAGAGCTATAGGTATATATTTAATAGATGCCTGTTAATATATTATGTAAATCGATTTCTATACTTTTTCAGTAACCTGCTGGCATTCACATCAAGTACCTGCAGTTGATTCTGACACACTTTATCCGGCAAGCTCTCGAGAGATTAGTATCCAAAGTAATAAAAAACTTATTTGAAAATTAATTTTTTTACGCGGTTGGGCTGAACCCTCTGAGTACATCGGAGAAATCAATCAACCATTCGGTGGTTCCCCTACATTTGTTGGAAAGCATCAAGACGTACAGAAACCCAATTGAAGTAGGAGTTCTACCGAAAAATGCTTCAGCGGTATATATGCATATACTATGTATGAGAAAATGGCTGCATTAAAGGTAAGTTTGAGGAACGACTCAAAAGCTATATGCTCATTGTGCTCGATTGGATAAAAATAAAACATCCTTTCTATCATACATGACTACCCATCTTCCGTTAGGCTGGAAATTGGAACATCGGGCGCGACACGACATGATCCACGAGTTTGCCCTATGCCTTGTTTCTCTGTGAAAATTATATCTCAATGATAAATGCCTCTTCACTACATCCAGCAAGATACTATTTACGATCCCTTACGATCTTTTTCTAGTACAAATTAATGTTTAGTCTATCGGCAATTCACGCTACCCTACAGGTTTCAAAGCTGGAATCACGCTAGGACCTCAAGTGTTCCCCTAAACTCTGATACGTAGCCTACCACTAAATGGTGAAAAAGGTATACAGTACAATGACCTTGTCTTTTATAGTGCCAACACGGTCCTACAAATTCATCCTTGATTCCTGTTAGGTTTGATCACCATCTTAAATATTGACTCATCGACATTACAGAAACCTCTCTCTCTCTCTCTTTCTCTCTCTCTCCATCTCTCTTTCTATCTATCTCTCTCTATCTCTCTTTCTCTCTCTCTCTCTCTATCTCTCTTTCTCTCTCTCTCTCTCTCTCTCTTTCTCTCTTTCTCTCTCTCTCTCTCTTTCTCTCTTTTTCTCTTTCTCTCTCTCTCTCTCTCTCTCTCTCTCTCTCTCTCTCTATCTCTCTATCTCTCTTTATCTCTCTCTATCTCTCTCTATCTGTCTCTCTCTCTCTTTCTCTCTCTCTCTCTCTCTATCTCTCTTTCTCTCTCTCTCTCTCTCTCTATCTCTCTTTCTCTCTCTCCCTCTTTCTCTCCCTCTCTAATTCTCTTTCTCTCTCTCTTTCTCTCTCTCTCTCTCTCTATCTCTCTCTATCTCTCTCTATCTCTCTTTCTCTCCCTCTCTAATTCTCTTTCTCTCTCTCTTTCTCTCTCTCTCTCTCTATCTCTCTTTCTCCCTCTCTCTATCTCTCTTTCTCTCTCTCTCTCTTTCTCTCTCTCTATCTCTCTTTCTCTCTCTCTCTTTCTCTCTCTCTCTATCTCTCTTTCTCTCTCTCTCTCTCTCTCTCTCTTTAACGAAGATAAGCGTCTTCAGGAACTTGGACGAGGGACGTGTTTCCTTTGCGTACAACCTGCAATCCATCACAGTGTGTCTCTATTTATTAAGTAAGAGCCCATTTTCTATTATATTTCATAGACTTAGGCTTATAAAAAGTCCAGGCCCCCTTTACTGTCTCTAATGGTTCAACGACCAGTTTGGTGTTAGCTCTGTCTAAATGTTCTGTGAGTGGAATTACACTTTTGTGAATACCACCTGGAGTATATCTCTCATTCTTCGGTATATTAGTTTTATTTTGTCGTCACAGTGAACGCCTTTTTGGAGGTTATGTTCCCCATCACACACTTATTTCTCGAAACGCTTACCGGAATCTAATTGGAGGGATATATACAATAGGCAATGCAGGCTTGATACCGGTTAGAGTTTGAAAAAACCTGATTACTAATCTAGAGCTCTTAAATCGAACTATTTTTATACTCTTATGAACTTACTAACCTATCCATTTCGTCTAGGAATTTGCTATAACCCAAGCAACCACCTATTCTCAAGTTATGAAACTTCCAGCCCCATACGTGTACACCGTCAAAATATTTCTAAGAATCTTCAAGAGCTTTTACTAAAATTTGTCTTCAACTTACGGATGATTATTCTGCATTGAGTTCAGGAGAAAACAATAACCGTAAGGCGTAAGTATTGGTCTAAAGTAATGACAGCAGTTGAAGGCTTTGCTACCCAGCGAACATTCTAGTAAAACGTTTGTACAATTCTGATGAAGCTGAGGAAAAAAATTAATTTAATATTTTACTTAAAATTTATAATAGTTATTTGTGATTTCTTTTATTCTAAACTGATACCTTCTCTGTGAGTGCTCTATAACCAGTATGTGGACACTCGGCATCTGTGCCCTCCTTATCGAAACAATGCGCCTTTGCATTGCCCGTATTGTACTCATGTGGAAATATCAACTTTAAAACAAATATCTCAATGTCATAATCATATTCCTCAGGATAACTGTCAAAAGAAAATGAAAAGTTGTGAAAAAATATTCAACATATGTATATTTAAAATAGTCCTTAAGCCGTCTGATATTGTATGGCCCTACAAAGCTTTTTACCTTTCAATTTTACCATTTTTTTAACTTTTAATACCAATTACTTCTTTAAAAGCAACGCATACATTCATACGTGTATCTACCGAAGTTGGTCATTAATGAAGGAAAAGCATAATTGCGTAAACTTCTCATATCTCATTTGCTTTAATTTCCCTTTACTACGAGTATCAGCAACGCGCAGCTTGCTGCAATTTCGATTGCCCAAAGGCTATTTAAAAGAATTATCTTTGATGTCGCACTTTATAATTTATGATGATAATTAAGTCGTGGCAGCTGCAGAAGAGCAGATAGTCGAGCTTTTGGAAAAACCGTGGAGGATCGCGGGCTGGCTCATAACACGATCAGAGATATTTAAAAAAAAATGCTATTCAAAAATCGATGTATATTTTTAATGCATACATACGTGCTAAAGTGTAGGTCCAATGAAAGCAAACAAAAAAAAAAGAAAAAATAAAAATATAATTTTATTATATATCTTTTATATCATTAATTATCTTTATTTTGTTTCACTATATTATTATTCTCCATTCATTCTGTTCTATTTACCTCTTCTTTATTTTATTTTATTTGTTTTAAACTTATAACAATTAATTCTATCAAGTTTTATATTTTCCTATTCATATTTTTTTTCTTAATTTTATTTCTTTTTAATTTCTCTATTTTATTTTATTTTTCTCACTTAATTTTTTTTTTTTAATTTAATTTAAGTTAATATAATTTAATTTAGTTTAGTTTAATTTCATTTCATTTAACATAATTTTAATTCTTTTACTTTAATTTAATTTTAATTTTTTTATTTAATTTAATATTTTGATATTATTTTGTTATAACTTATTTTATTTCAGTTAATTTTATTTTATTTTATTTTATTTCATTTTTTTTATTTTCTTTCATTTTATTTCATTTTATTTTATTTTATTTTATTTTATTTTTTATATTATTTTGTTATAATTTATTTTATTTCAGTTTATTTTATTTTATTTATTTATTTTATTTTATTTTATTATTATTTATTTTATTTTATTTTCTTCTATTTCATTTTATTTTATTTTATTCTATTTTATTTTATTTTATTTTACTTTATTTTATTTTATTTTATTTTATTTTATTTTATTTTATTTAATTTTATTTTATTTTAATTCATTTTATTTTACTTTATTTTATTTTATTTTATATTATTTTATTTTATTTTATTTTATTTTATTTTATTTTATTTTATTTTATTTTATTTTATTTTATTTTATTTTATTTTATTTTATTTTATTTTATTTTATTTTATTTTATTTTATTTTATTTTATTTTATTTTATTTTATTTTATTTTATTTTATTTTATTTTATTTTATTTTCTTTTATTTTATTTTATTTTATTTTATTTTATTTTTTATTTTATTTTATTTATTTATTTTTTTTTCACTTTATTTTTCTATTTTTTCTATTTCATTTGGCTTTATTTCATTTGAATTTATTTTATTTTATTTGTTCTAATTTTATATAATTACTACTGTTTTGACTTCTATTAACTTGGAATATATTGTATAATTGTGAATGATATAAATATAAAAAAACTTGAGCGTTCCATAGTGTATACCTTTCTATATACTCCTCAACGGCGGGCGTGGTACCATCCTTTTCCAGCGTCTCACATACAGCCACACTCGGAAAATAAATCGCATCGTACGGAGTTAGGCTCTCGAAAACAATACTCACTGCGGATGACTCAAAGTCTCGTTCAAATGTTGAAATAAGTTTGTACGAACCGAAGGCGGACATAATGACGCAGAATAGCCAGAAGATACGCTCGCTAATATGCAATCTGTTGGGTAAGGAAATATGTTAATAGAATTCAGTAAGATTAGTAGGTATGAGTGTATAGTACGTGTATATGTGAAACAAACAAAACACAGAAAGGAAACGCCGCACAGCAGGATATGGAATAAGCGGAGGCAGTAGCGCATAAATGAGTTTTCGTTTAGGAGGGGCGCAGAAAAAGAGCGCGGCGAAAAGCACTACTTGAAACAGCCTTAGGTGTTAAGTAGCAATGCAATTTGAATTATGCATGGCCTTAGATCTATTTATGCGCTTTATGCCAGTATCCGGACACACATCTGCCTACATGGATGTATGAATGCCTGCAGAATATGCGAATACGTAAGCTTGCAAAAGTTCGTCGTAGGTACTTACTTGTTATTGGCAATGTAGCTGATGCCGGCCAAGGAGCAATTAGCGCAGTAGTCACGCAAACAGGCAAGCAATGGCCAGAACGACATACTTAACAAGGATGCGCTTCTGTTTGGCAAGTACAAGCACAAGAACCCTATGACTAGGCAAGTTAGCAGAAACACCAGTGGTAGGCTTGCCAGCTGGCCAACTGAATAGCTAATGCCTCGATGTCGAGATGCACAAGTATGGCAAGAAATTGGTTGGTTGATAATTCGGTTACCTCGTTACTGCTTGTCCGCCGAGTACTGAATGGAGCCTAGTATGATGTTTAAGTGGTACTACTGCAGTTCTTACTGCTTGCTTGCTTTATTACAGTAACGAAATTTCCTACAGCTATGCGAGTATGAGCAGAACTACATTCGCATATATGAGTATGAGTATATATGGCGAATTGTGCAATAAGTTTGTTTGAGTGCGAATGGGTGTTTATGTATGTATGTATACGTGTGTTTTCGACCACAAGTGGAGAGCGTTTAATTGCTGTTTCCTTTTGCGTTCACCACAAACAAAGCGGACAAGGATAACGTAAAATAGCGCAACACATGCTGCAGCAACCACATGCCACTAACAACATCTGTAGTAATGGCACTCCAGGCACGGGAGTTGACAACAGTGTGTCGAAAATGGCAAAAAGCTTGGAATACGGTTATGGATATGAATATTAGTATGAACATGAGCATGCATATGAGTATGAATATGGATATGAATATTAGTATGAACATGAGCATGCATATGAGTATGGATATGAGTATGAATGTGAGTATAGATATGAATATGAATATGAGTATAAATATGAGTATGTATACGAATATGAGTATGAGTATAAATATTGTTATCAATATGAGTATATATGAGTATAAATATTACTATAAATATGAGTATAAATATTGATATGAATATGAATATATGTATGTATCTGTATATCAAGACAAATAAGAATTTTAGTATAGTTAAGAATATTGGTAAAAGTATGAAAAAATTTGTTTAAGAATATGATTTGATTACAAAATTTACAATGCTTCAACCACTGTACTTCGCTCAGCTCAACATCAAACAGCCTTGGAAAACAGACGAACGAACACAGCTACGCATTCACGTGAGAATTGCAATTAATGTTGAAATTTTTGTATGTCAATACTATACATATATACCTACATATGTAAATATAACAGGAAGCGCTGCAGTTGTTGCCACCGCAGTTGCAATGGCAGATTGGTGGCAAACCCCCACCCAATCTCAGGACCAACTCTCACTGCAGCTATTTTTCGTTTCCTTTAGGTTTGTGCAGCGGCAGATTGTGTCATATTTCACATTGCCACAATATACAAATTAAATAAATAAGTTCCGTCGTATTTTTTTTAAAACATATAAATATATAAACACACACACGAGTGCACACCGAACAATGGCAAAGGCAACCGCGAAGAAGAGAAGCAGAAAAAGTGTTGGTTACACGGCGTATACGTAACAACGCAACAAGCGAGAGTAAACTAATGTGAGTGTGTGAGTGTGTGCGTTTATATTGCGCATGTTTATATGAATATGTAAATGCTGTTTGACAGTGTGAGAGTGTTAATGTATGAGCAGAAAAGTGAATGAGTGAGCTAGTCAAGCGGAAGTATGTATGAGTGGTTGAGTGGTTGGTCGGTTTGTTGGTTGGCAGCATTGCACAGTAATAACAATCAAACTCACCCACCACCACATACCGGCGCCTGCACTTAGTTATTCACAACAACATGATAAGGTACTTAACGCTAGCTGCAATTATGCAATTAGACTCTGTTGTTTATTTTATACCAAAAACACTTAAAAGCAATTATTCCGCAAGCACGAACACTCAGAGACAATTATACAAACACCCACATATACACACACTTACCATACACGTATGTGTATACACAACATATAAATACTCCAATACATATGTAGGAGTATATTAATTTGCATGCAAACGTCAACCATTGGTGCCATTGTACTTTGTAGGCACTGAGGGTGCGCAACCACTACGCTCCATTAACATTTGGCGCACATCAACAAATATACGCATAAATGCACATAAACAACATACACGTACGTACTTGTACACGTATGTATGTGCATATGCACTTGTCAGTGAGTATAATATAAATAACTTCAACGCTTTCACTTGACAGTGGCGTAAAATGAGGAATTAATATGGATTTGTAAATTATTAATGAGCGTCGAAGTGTGTAATTGAAGCAGAATATAAAGCAGGCACATACGTACATATGAGGCTTAAAATGACTCAAAAGCACACATTCATACATACAATACCATATAGTAATATTTTTATACCTTTCATGAACACGAAGTGGTATATTAACTTTGGTCCGAAGTATGTACCATAAGTACCAGAAGAAGCAAAGATAAGCCCACCAAACTGTACACTGAAATGTTCAGAAGGACGAGCTGAGTTGATATAGCCTTGTCCGTATGTCCATCTGTCCCTTATTTTTGAATATATCTAAACCAAAAGTGGTGCTCAGATGTATTTGTATACGTACTTTTCTGATCATTTGTCGGAGCCAACCAGTTGCAATACAATAAATTTGTTATGTTCATGAAAGGTATAAAGACATCAGCATGGCCGTAGACAGCATATCTTTCTTGTTCTTGTTATCTTTTATTTTACTTCATTTTCACTTCCCTTCAATGCCACAAGCAGTGTACTCATATGAGATTTTCTTCGATTGCCAGCTGGCAAGCGATTTACATACACGTATACGTACCAACAACCACTTCCGCTACTATTGCTGTTATTGCTGTTATTGTGGCTTTCGGCAAAGTTAGATACCCGCATTCAACAACTGGCTGTTTGACTGTTTAGACATAGCAAGAACTGATGAATCTTTAATGAGTTGCCTTAAGAAATTTCTTTAACTTCCAAATTTGGTTGCTGATAGGAGAAGATTTATTATTAATATTGTGTGTATATATGTATTATATAACCCCAAAGTATTTCAAAATATGTTAAATAATTCAAAATCCTTTTAAACAAAATGCGTACGCCGATTTTGGGCTCTAAATATATAAGTAGATATGAACAATTTATGAGTATTAAATATGAGAGCTGCCCAAATTATATATGCAAATGTGGCTTAGAACCATAACACTTTGCGGCATCAGACCAATAATCACTGAGTCTTTTGTGTCTTTCACAATAGATAAGTTATCGGATTTTTTTTTATGGAATTTTTGAAAATCATACCTTTTTTTATTAAAAATTAATAAATAAACTAATTAAATAATAAAATAAAAATAATGGGTTACTTAAAACGTTTTATTATTTACGATCTATGGCCAATTTTCATGTTGCCTTAGCGTAGAACTTCTGAGGTTTATTGGCAAAGAAGTTGTACAAAGGACTGGGTCGTCCAATTTTTCAATCATCAATAGAGTCTGGTAGAGTCCGAAACAAATGTTAGTCACCTCGTAGAAGAACCAGGCTATATGGGAGGTACATGAAAACTTTCCAATCAATTTTCATCAATTTTCGGCTGGTCATCAAAGATGTATGTGATCTGACGTTGTCATGATGAAACACAACACCTGTTCTATTGATCAATTCTATATGACTATTTTGAAGAACTTTTTTCAAGATAATTAACTGTTGAAATCGTTTCCCTAGGTTGTAGCAGCTTATAATGAAAAATTCCTTTCCGATCCCACCATACACTCAGCATCACCTTGGTTGGTGTCAATTATGACTTTCAAGTTATTTGTGCAGTGTCCACCGGTCTTCGGCTTTGGTTTTTTCGTTTTATGGTCGCGTTCCTAACCCATTTTCCTTCGCCCGTAACGAGTCTACAGAAATGGTTCGTGTTTGTCGCATTTTATAAGCATTGTACTGATGGTAAAAATTCGGTCATACGATTCTATTGCGTTAATTTAATAGTCCCAAACATCGAACGTGTTTGAGTAACCACCCATATTTAAACGATTCCAAACTATCACGTGAGTGATGTCTAATGTCTCCGTTATATATTCTGGTACCTTGCATACCGGTCCTGATTTACCATTTGCACAATTTCATCGGTCATTTGAGGGACTGGCTGACCAGAACGTGGTCTCAGACATCAAAATTCTCGGAACGGACTCGAGTGAAACCTCGTTTGGTATTTGGTAGCTTGGTGAATTTTTTTGTGCTGGAATCTGATGCAACAGATAACCATATTTCGGGCCCGGCGAAGTCGATCAGCCTTAGCCTATTTGTGGATGTTTCGTACCTTGTTTGCCCACCTTGGCGTTGAAGTCGCCAAGCACAATTTTGACATCGTGACGGGGGCAGCGCTCATAAGTGCGTTCGAGGCGTTCATAAAAGGTCACATCGTCATTCTCTTCCATCGGGGCGTGGGCGCAAATCAACGATATGTTGGAAAATTTCGCTTTGATGCGGATTGTGGCGAGACGTTCATCCACCGGAGTGAATCCCAATTCTCGGCGACAGAGTCTCTCTACCACCACGACAACACCAAATTTGCGCTCATTTATATCTCCGCTGTAGTAAATTTCACAAGGACCCACCTTCTTCCGTCCTTGTCCCGTACATCGCATCTCATGGACGGCGGTGATGTCAGCCTTTAATTTTCTGAGGACATCAACCAGTTGGACAGCCGCAACTTTCCAATTAAGTGATCGGACATTCTAGGTGCATGCCCTCAAATCGTAATTCTTAAAATATTTGCGGGGGTCGTTATCAAAAGGGGTGTCTCTCATCCGAAGCTGAAATTGATTTTTCATTGGGTTGTTTTTTCATGAGGTGGGTTCCAAGCCTTACGCACAACCGCATGGGATTCGCCTTCTCATTTTAGCTCGCCTCCAAACGGATGCTTGTTGGCTACCCAAGGGATACGTGGTCTAAAATCGGATGTCGTGAGCTGCTTGAACCATATGCAAAAGAATCGTTTCTGACCATTTCCAGGTGAATGGCATATCAAAAACATTCCTCCCTTGCTTGAAGTTATGCACATGGCCCCATTCCTTATTTGCTTTATTAAAATTAATTCTGAAGGTTACATCGTAACGATGAATTTCACAAAAATAAATTTTATTTCGTTATTTATTACAAAAAATTTCAATTTGTTTTATTTCATCATGAAATGATGAATGTTAAGTTCTTAACAGATAATGTTAAATCGTTAACAGAAAATGTTAAATCGTTAACAGATAATGTAATGTTAATATAAAGGTAAGTAGTCATTTCATAATAATTATTAACGTTAACGATGGGCTTGTGTGGGTTCAACATTAAAAATTTAATTTCAATTCGATGACATTACGCCGAAGCGAAACAAAATATTTTCATTAAAATTATTTTTTAAATTACCTAAACGAAATGGCATCGATTCGTTGGTTGAGCATCTCTGTTACAATAGTTCTAATCAATTTCCTACAAATCAGCAAGCCATTATTATATGGTACATATATTTGTGCGAATAATAGCATCTGGAATAATTTGCGCATTTTAGCAAACATATGTGCATGCATAGGAATACAATTGAAACAAAATAGTAAACTTAATAAATTTAATCCCATAATAAAATCTTATCAGGGCAAAAAATGTAATTAGACATACGTGTATATATACCACAAATATAGATACATCTTTACAAAAATCAGAATCTTTATTTGTACTCAACTAAGAAACTTAAACTGATTTTTGTTGTTACTTGGAACTTGCAAATATTTTATTGTTATTTATTAGAAAATATTTTATGAAAAATAAATCAACTGATAACTAACACACTTTCAATTTTTTTACTTATAGCACATTTATTTATAAGCAATTAATAGAAGAGACACACACAAAAGAACAAACTGTGACTAACTAAATTAAAAATTATAATTATTATTTCTACTTACACGTATGTATGCGTACTGCTTAAAAGCTATTCAAAGAAAAGTCTTCATCGTTGTTTTCTAGGTATTTGAACAATTTTTTATTAAAATAAAAATTAATTTCAATTCAGTACATATTGAATATTTTTTATCTCCAACTTTTTGCTATTTTTAAGGTTGCTTCATAATTCCATCAGCTTGGAACTACTGTAGTTTATCGACATTGAAGTTGACCTTGATAATGATAAATGATTTTTAGCAGCTCTTCGGTCGCGCAGCTTTTTATCATCAAAAGAGTTTGGCAGAGACCGAAACAAGTGGTAGTCAAATGGTGGCAGATTCGGGAGTGCATCAAAAGTTTCCAAACCAAACTCCATCAACTTTTATGTGGTTATGAAAGAGCTTCCAATCCCATCATATATTCAGCATCGACTTGTTTGACGTTTTGAGGATTTGAAGTTCTTTGTGAAGGGTATTAAAACTAATTTTGATCGCCCGTGATGGGTGATTCGATTTCTATTGCATTTCCGAAGTGTTTCGCTGATTGTAATTCGATCAATCAATCTCTTCCAGCCTCTTTGAGTAGCCAGCTTTTTATTGATTATTCCAAACTATTACGTGAGGGATGCTAATATTTGGATATGTTTCTGCAGCGGTTTTTGTTTTTTTTTTTATACCAAAAAAGCAACATATGAAGCATTTCATTGAAAATTTATCTCGTCTTCACGAAAAATATTGCTTGAAATGTGAGCTCTCAAACGCCTGTTAGTTTCACACAAACGGTTTA
Organism: Ceratitis rosa; assembly: GCA_037013455.1. Classification (NCBI taxonomy): domain Eukaryota; kingdom Metazoa; phylum Arthropoda; class Insecta; order Diptera; family Tephritidae; genus Ceratitis; species Ceratitis rosa. Next base: position 11,677,596 of record JAWMAG010000039.1, read on the forward strand.
GGGTTGTTAGAAATAAGACTATCACCACCACCTAATGATTAAATAGAAATGGTGATACTTTTTTTTCACATATTACCTAAATCACCAAAAATTGAGTTGAAAACAGTTACTTCGTCAGTTGCTGCACCATTCGCTTTAAATAATTTATTAAAACTAGAATTTGCATTTCATTTTCAATTTTCATTCATACATTTATTCTTATTCATAAAACATTTCCACAAAAAATAACAACGATTTGATTTATTAAATTCAATTAACCGCGAGCACCGTAAACGCACTTGTTGTAATTCAAGTTGTATTGCGAACCGGCAGGACATTCACCATGAACGGGACGCTCAGCCAAGCAGAGTTTATTTCCAGAATCCCACTTGAAGTTGGCTGGGCAGCTCTGACCCATGACGGCAAAGATCATGGCAATGAAAAAAGCGAGGAAGAATAGTACTTTCATGTTGAACTGTTGGCGAGAAGAGATAAAAAGGTTATTGTATGTTAGAAATAATAAATAAATAATGGCAAAAAAAAGGATTAAAGTATTTTTTCTCGATTCAAATATTTTCGGTTTATGCAAAAAAAAAAAAAAAATTATTTCTTCTGAATATTGTATATGCTAGCACTCACTCACTTTCTATGTTTATTTTGCTGTTTGCTTGTCTAGTAGCGAATTTGAACTGATTCGGTTGTGCTAAGCTGCGTTTAATTTATAGAAAAACAAATAAAATTTGTATGAAGCTCAAAGTGATACACAGCTCACCGTTGGCTTATCAGCTGACCTTTCCAGCGGTAGATACACCCCTGCTTAGTACTGTTGCTCTACAAACAAATTGGATTTTTGAAAGATTTTGTTTGCATTTTATTTGTATTTTTTTTGTTTTTGTAGAGTTTTAAATGATTTCTAGTCGCATCAGATGTGAACCGAATAGCGCAGGAAAAAGTAAATAATAAAACAGTAAATAAGTGAGAATAAAACTGGCTAAGGCAAATATGCAATTATACGAGCAAACATACATATACATATTTATATATATGTATATATATATATATGAGTTTAATTTTTAATAATTATCAATTATGGGATTTTCTCGGAAAATCCAGCAGCGATAATAACAATTTAGGCATAATGGATTTGTCGATTTTTCGATCAAAAAACACATATTAAACACAAATTTATTTATATAATAAAATTGTCTTTTTTTCACGTCAGCAAACTATTAATATTTTTATGAATTAAATTGAAATATATTTGATTATTTCCAGTTATAAAAAAAAGCTGACACAATTTAATATATTCGTATGTGTGTGTGTGTGAAATCGCTGATAAGGGATTAATATACTATTAAACAAATGCGAAAATTGATTTCGTATACATTAAAAAAATAATAAAAATAAAAACAAAAATATATATTAAAAAATTGAAAAAAAAACGTAAAAAATAAAAAAATAAATAGAAAATAAATATAAAATAAATATAAAAAAAATTGACAGCCACAAATTTGCAGAAAATAAGTCATTAATATTTTGGTAAGTCCCTGCTATTATTTATTATTCAATTGTATGACTTAACAAGTTCTAACTAAATTCGTACTAGTCCCCGATCACAACCGGAGTGATTTTAATCCAAAAGTGTCCCAAAGTGCTCACAAAGGAGTGTACACGGTGTGTCCCAAAAATAACAGAACTTTATATTTAAATCATAAAACATTCAGCGCCATCTATTGAAAACTTGCAACATTAAAAAGGTACATTCATCCCCTTTCAAACGCACCTGACTTCTTGTAAGTCGGATGACAGATGTAAAAGTGACAGCCATTTCAATAAAACCAAAAGTGTACTAATGGTTCAAAAAAAAAGAAAATAGAACAAAGAGCAAATATAAAATTTTGTGTCAAACTTGAAAAAAAATTGAAATTGAAGTTTAAAAAATTAAAAAAAAAATTGAAAAAAATGAAGCAGCCGTAACCGAGGTACTGAAGAACATTTCTATAAATGATATAAAAAAATCTATGCATGCGCTGGTTGATCGTTCCAAACGTTGTGTTGAGTCAAATGGAACCTATTTTGAATAAATAATAACTTTCAAAGATAATATAATGTGTATTTTACTATTTTATATCCAAAAAGTTCGGTTATTTTTGGAACACACCGTGTATGAGGTGGCGGACGAAGCGCTGGTTTAATATTTGAACCTAACTAGAAATTCATAGAAATAACTAAGAGGTCATTACACCCCAGAAGAAAAGGTTTGAAGTGTCGTAGTTGTGAAAAAAATTTACTACTGTTCTTTAAGATTGGCGAAAAATATTAGTAATATTTTAAAGAAAATAAAAAACAAATTCACCATAACCGCAGATAATTTCCCAACTATATCGAAGACCGAGTGGCGACCACAACTGCCGAATGGTTAGCATTGCGTAATGCTTTTCTGAAAATCATGGTTTCAGTCCTGGCTGGACCAACATACAAAACTTGAGAAAATTAATTTTTCTAAAAGCGACATATGAAGCCCTCTGAGTGTACATATTTCTAATATAAGTAAAATATTTTTATAAAAAATCCATCAGCCATTCGGAGGCTGCTTAGAACTGTTAGGATTTGTTGGAAAAATATCAAGACAAATTGGAGGAGGAGCTCGACCGAAAATCGCTTTAGCGGTTACAGAGCGCCTGTGTCGAAAGGTTTGCTGTTTTCAGTAGGCATGACTTCGAATCCTTAGTTTAACTACCCTAAAATCATAAAACATAAGGAAAAGTTATGAAAAAACAATTTGGATGTTGAAAGTAGAAGCATGACACTCCTATTGTACAATTATGGAAAGCTGTAAGGAATCTGCAAGGTTTAGTACGAGTCCCCATAAGGAATACTGTATTTCAACCTATGTTAGAAATAGGAATATGTAGATAAATAAATGTAGATTGGCAACCCTTGTTATACCCAAGCAAACACATTTCTCTCACTATTGCCAAAACACAGCAGCATAGGTACAACCATCATTGCAGATCGCAACAGATCGACCCCACAATACTACGGAAGCTAAAAGAGCAACTGTAACTAGACCACTAGAAAGGAACTACAAAACCAGTATTTAATGGAGGCATACGTATTGATGGTTTTAGGACTTTTTGCCTCTACAATCAGTGAAGTTATAGAAAGAGCCTCTGGAAGAGTACACTCATGGGTCACAGACAACGACAAAATTTCCATACCAGTAAAACTGAGATGATGCTCTTCACAAATAAAATCAACTTCAGCTTGCTTCATTTAAGGGTTCTACAATACTATTATTCTCCGCAGCAAAATATCTGAAGCTTGAAATTGAAACAAACTAGAATTTCCCCCCGGTAAGGCGACTGAATTCTAAAAGTTCCCGTGACTTTTGGGTCTTTATACTGGAACGACCAGGATTTTTATCCGACTAAGGACTCTCCCTTCCGCAGACTGTATCCCACCAAGCTTAAACATCACTAGGGAAATGTGAAAAGAGGAGAATTTTCGAAAGAGAGGGGGATACCAAAATAAATTGTGGTATGGAGACCATGGTATACTCCTAACATCTTTAAATATAACTTTTAGATCCCTCATGATTATCCGCGGAGGATACAGAAGGCGCTAAGTTCTCTAGCAAGTCAACTCGCCAACTCCAGCTTTTCATCATAGGAAGAACTTCGGTAATAAAAACTCTGAAGTGTAGGTAATACCATGTCTTACAGCCACAATGACGGGCTTTCTCTGTGAATGCCCAATTCTACCTCGACCCAGAGCACTTTGAATCCATTATGTGCCAAATCCTGAATGGTCTGTCACAAAAACATAATAACAGAGATATTAAAGAAGCTGTTTTGGGCCAAAGCTTAAACCCAGCCGGTCAGCATTCCTACCTACTTACCTTCCTAGTTTACAATCCAGACATGATTCTCAGTCATCTTTAAACACTTTCACAACAAAATATAAAAATAGGTTGATTTATAAGATTTCATCTTGAGGTGAAAGAAGAGTTTTTTTGAAAATTTAATATATTTTTGATTGGATTTTTATCCAATAAAAATATTTTGATTAAGGACGACTACAGTAGAGAAAAAAAGAAAAATAAATCTAAAAAAAACTTACATTTTACTTCAACTTCTCTTCGTTTTTATAGAAACTGTCATTAATACTGATAATACCATAAAAGAGCAAATTGCAGATATAAATCATATAATAAACATATTCTACTTGGAGAACTAGTACTTTTCAGATATTTGTATATATGAGTGCGTGGGTTTGTAACGTCAGCCACTTATTGTCACTGTGATTACTGCTCTTAATTGAATTACAGCACTGACCTACTCAACGTTTGTTTGCCTTTTTGATATTTATGCGTTGCTCTATTATGTTGGGAACCAGTAAATACTAATTTCTATCAAGCTGGGGTCAGTAAATGTTGATAAGAGCAGTTCATTCACTGCCAGCTCGTTTTGTTAGCATACTTTTGGGCTGTCAAAAAATTAAATTTTCTACTTTACTATCAATAATAAAAGCTTGATTGAGTGCTTTCACTAACAGCAGTTACAATGTACATATATCTCTGCAGAGTAATATTACCTCACAAAAAATATATATAAATATACATATTTATACATGCAATCGAAATGATTACAGATTGCATAAATTGATAAGTATTCCTAAATGTATCTTGGAATCTTTCTTTCCTCTACGTTATTTTATTAAATTTAATTTAAATTAATTCAATATGATACTTTATTTTAATTTAATTGTTGTGTTTTATTTAACTACAAAATCTTTTATTTTGTATAATTTTATTTCATTTTATTTTGTTTTATTTCATTTTATTTTATTATATATTAGATAGTTTATTTTATTGTTGTTTATTTTTTTCATTTTACTTTATTTTATTTTATTTTATTTTATTTT
>JAWMAG010000039.1:11685000-11697500 GCA_037013455.1 Ceratitis rosa
TGCATATTTGTGTTCAGGCATACAAATTACGATACAAATCTGTATATTTGTGGTGGTATTTGTACCACTGTTTCGAAAAATTAGTGATTTTACGAAAATTATGAGTATGCGTGTATGTGAAGCACATGGAGGGCCATAAAAATGGTTACTCTTCATATTATTAATTATGAATGTAAACAATCAGGATATTTTTGAGGTTGTAAATCTGTCATTCAAGAATGTATTTCATACGTTGCGTTATTTTTCGGGATATTTCGAACGGATAATCAGTTAATTTTATAAAGCAATCAAGAAGAGAGCAAAGCCAAGTGAATGAAATGAGCGATAAGCCTTAGTATCATAGTTCTCGAGTGAGAAATGTGCCTCATAGCCGAAGAAAATTTTTGTTCGAAATATCACCGTGCACTGCTTGTAGTTCAAGCTCCCATTCGACGTAGAGCATGTATGGCACTGTTAATGATCAGCTGATCTATTCGAAAAAATCGTATTTATGGTTCGATTGAAATTCAATACATAAGTGGAAGTGGGAAGTGGACCAAGATCTTTGTTTAAATAAAATTTTATTTTACACACACTGACAGACACATAAAGGACGTTCGCTTACGTGTAACCATTTTAATGGTCGTGTGTGTCCAAAATGAATAGAAGTTTTGAACTGGACATATGTATGTGAAGCTTAGAATGGCGCTCAAAATGAATGTGGCCAAATTAGTGAAGTATTTGTGGCGTTTATCAAAAAATCCAAAAACAAGTACAGCAACAACAACAACAACACCTGCAACAATGAAATTGTAGCACCTGCTACCATTGCCTGTCTACCCAATCGATTGCTCTTTACTGCCTGCCTGCACTTGTACTTAACTACCGTTTGTTCTCGCAACTCACGCTCGGGTCTGTTTGTTATGACGCTGATTTTATTGTTGCTTATTGCACACATACACGTAACCTTGCCTACACATTGTGGCCTAACCTATAATTTTTCTTGGGCGCCTACTCATAGCGAAACAGCACAATTAGCGTTGAATTATCGTTCATAAAGAGAGTTGATGTTGGGTTGAACTTCGTCTGTGCCGCCGACTGGCCGTGTTGGCTTGCATTGGGCGCGCGGACGAGGCGCACGTGCACGTAGTAGTGGCGATGACGGCGGCGCACCACTTGATTTGTGACATTCAATGTTTAGGCTTGAGCTGTGCGTATGTGCCAGTAGAGATGACGTTTTATGGAGAGCTTGCGGGATATAACGTGCGACAGCCGCTTGCCGTCCAGCTATATTTAATGTGTGCTGCCGCTTGCTGCCTGCTGCCATTAGTTGACATGGCGACGCCACCAAAGTAAGCACAGCATGCAGCACATGTGAGCCGTGGTGCTTCTATGTGTGCGTGTGTGTTGTTGTTTGGTTTATGGTGCCTCCTCCGCTTGCTCCCACACACACACCCACACATACACACACTGGCAGAGCACTCAGCTGTACGAAATGCGCAATTAGAGCGCATATAACTGTTGGCACATTTGCCATTGACAGCATGTACATACACTTACATAAATATAAACGCGCGTGTGTGTGTGTATGTGTGTGTGTGATTGTGATTTTGTCCCTTCCACATCATTGGCGTGACACAGACCGCTCTCCGTCCAATCGACCGAAGGAATGCCTGTGATAAAGTACCATTTTGTTGCTGCTTTTTTAATTGCGGCCAAACGTTATGGTGCTTCGTTCGGATTTGAACTTAAGCCATTTGTTTTGTTTTGTTTTGTTGTCGTAGTTGTTTTTCGGTTGCTTTCATTGTGGTTAGTGTATGTGTATGTGTGAATGTGTTGGCTTTTTGTTTTTTTTTTTTTTTTTTGTTTAGTTGCTTTTTGGAAATGCTTTTCGCTAATGGAAAAAGTTCATAAATACAAAAGCAAACAGCAGGCACTGAAGTTCTACAGGTGCGCCACGGGCGGGCAGCGAGGCCAGCGCACGGTAATGTGCACTAAATTGGTCAGAAATCACATTTCGCTCCGTTTGCTCAACAGTGTCGACTCCTCGCGTTATGCAGTTTATGCTTTTGTTAATCGCTGTGGCAACTTGGTGGAAATTGGGGCATTACAAAAACAAAAAGACCAAAAAAGAAAACACTGAAATTGTTTGACTGCTTTCAATTATACGCTCATTGGCGCAATTAACCTAAACTCAATTTAGCCGAAATAAAATGAAGGCAGCGAAAATAACCAACAGTAAATCAGCAAGTAACTAACTCAGATATTTTGGTTAAGGGTCCATTGGAATTTCGGACTAGAATGGGTTGCACCCATTGTTCTCATGCGGAGCTAAACCAAACACCCTAACCTAGGCGATTAAACGCTTTATGACAGCGGTAAAATGGGAATGGAGGCACAAACCGTCTCCTTTTAAGCCACCTAAGCTAACGGGCGTGGAAATCACCCTCTCTAACAGAGTCAAACTCCCCTGAACCCGGAACATGGCAGAAAGGTCAAGAAAAGCTATACTAACTGCACTTTACGCTTACAAAATGGCGATAAGAAAAAGATGGGGTCTAAGACCGAACATCGTGTACTGCATTTATACATCGATAGTTACCAATATTACTCTACGGCGCACCGTTTGGTGGCCGACACTCGATAAAATTAATTTTAGGAGCAAACTAGTGAGAGTTCAACGGTCTGCTAGCGAGAGCACTACCATCAACTTCCTCAAAAGCACTGCTGACCCTTCTCATCTTCCTAGCTCTAGACCTATATCTATGGGATATTATAAACGAGCTTTAACGCAATTAGATTGTATGCAAGTCAATGCAACCTTGAAAAGACTGCAGTATAGGATAGGCTAAAATATTATCTCTTGAGAAGTGCCGAAGAATTTCTGCCAGAATCCCAAACAGAGAACCATAGCCATCTTTGCACATGGCTCAAAGCTCGATGGAAAAATAGCTTGCGGAATGTACCCTTCAATGTTCTCAACAAATATGAGCACGAGACTATCAGCCCACTGCAGCGTCTTCCAAACAGAACTCTTTGCAATCAAAGAAGCCGACGTGAGGCTGCTCGAATCTATGGCAGCAAGACAATCGGTGAGGATGTATTCCGACAGTCAGGTTACCATCAGATCTCCACCATGTAACGGTGCCATATCAAAAGTGGCTATAATATGTGGGAATAAACTGAACAAACTCTCAACTAAAACCTATACTGCCCTGGATACCCGGGCACTGTGACATCTGAAGTTTTTAATATTTTCTCCAGTAGTCAGTTTGCCTGAAACCTCGTCTAGTACCAAGGGGTACGTAGATGTGCTTACCGATTTTGGATATGATTTTGTTGTTACTCAGTGGTAGTCCACACTCTTTTATTAGATTGGGAAGGTTACTGAATTAAGTAATATAAGCCTGTTTCTTACGCTTTGCATACACCCAGCGGTCCTCTGCAGTGCTGGATAGAGACTCAGTACGCTTAGCAAAGTTTGAGGAAGCCTTGATATTCATTTTTGATACTTCAACTGGTCCCTCCTGAACCTCGAAAACCCTAGATGTCGAGAATACGTGTAGGTTCCTAATAATACCAGTAAGAAAAAAAAGACGTCTTCCAGCGTTCCATTCTTGCCTTCCACATGCACTTCCTTCAAGTGTCATTGCTACTAATGTCCATTCTGTTCTGGTGCGATGCCAATAGTATGTGACTTGTCATTAGGTCAACAACCAATCCAGCAGTCCTTTCGAGGCCGCGTGAGCGTAAAGTGGGTATGATGTTTTCAGACATTTCATGGCATAGCGTTTTTAGCGGTTTTCGTATTATATTTCCTGCACGAGTTCGGATGATAATTTTAGCAATCCCTTCAGCTTTTTTGTTTCCACAAAGCCCTTGTGGTCTGCAACTGCCGACCTACTTTCAAGGACATTCTTTCACGTAATACGTTTGAAATCTGTTATCTTGATTGCCATTTGGCTATCGCTATGTTTTGCATCTATGCAGCTCTCTTTGTCGTGAAGAGCTCCGGTATGATTTCCTGTGTTCTAGTGCAGCGCACGAGATTCCAGCGCCTACTCCATCAACCATTTTCGATCCATCCGTGCAAATTTTTTAAACTGCCCACCAGTCGAGCGCTAGTTCAGAATACAGGGTAAGTGTATGAAAGATTTTTTCACAGGTCTCCCCTCTAAAAATGATTTCAATAAAGCCTAATTTATAAACTTTACTATATGATTTATAATAAAGTTTTGCAAACAACTTGTTGAAAAGGGGCCAGAAATAGTCCCAACCCCATATAACAGACCATATACTTTCGACTAATTGGTGGACTAATATAAATATCAACCGAGTACATTCGATTCCACACGTACATGGTCTTTCTTCCTTGTCTCTCCTTACTTTTTACATCAGCCACAAGAACTTACTTATGGTATCTACATCCTGCCACACAATGAGTGCAATTAGAGTTAGTCGTATTAAATGTCAAAGGCCACCAAAAATTCTGGCTTAGCTGTTTTACCCTTTACTCTTTATTTTACGGTTGCTTTTTCATGCACTTACTGCTAAGCTTTTTTTTGTTTTTTTGTTTTTTTTTTGGTTTCTGTTCATTGAGTTTGCTTTCAGGAATTTTTATTTACCTTTTTATTGACCGCACACCTTAATGAGTTGGTTAAAATGTCACACAAATTTTTGCTTCGACACCCAACCGCCTTCTTGATTGTTTATACATACTTACATATGTACATACAGGTATATACACAAAGTGGAAATTCAGTGTGTTTGCTCCATTCTTCTCCCGCCCCCCCTCTCTCTCTCTCTCTGTGTGTGTGTTCCGTATTACTGTTATATTGGCAGGCATGCAGTAGACTTGAAGCACAGCACAGCCGCTTGGAACTCGGTGGGTTTTTTTTTTGGAAATTTCAGGAGTTGGCGTTTTGCCGGGTCAAAATACTCATAAAAATGTAACTTTTCTCATTAGCGCAATAGTGTGGTCATTATTATATAATGAGATAATGTAGCGACACTGCAATACGTGGTTGATTATAATTATTATTTTTATTTTTAATATTTTTTTTATATATATTCGTATTTTTTCCTCAAGTGCAGGCAATATATTAAAACGTGGCGTGATAAATTTTTGTAAACCATCGCCAATTTATCATTAAATTATCTTCTATTATGGCATAAGTACAGAAAAATTATAGCGGGCAGTTAGTATTCGTATCAAGAGAAAAATATGCGAGGCACTTAAGGTAATTAGAAAGAAATGACCATCACTTTTTTATAAACTTCAGTTGCTCTGTTTTATTTAATTTCTTTTAAATTAGGCAATTAAGAAGAAATATATTTTCAATTAACTTTAGTGTTTAGAGATATAAAAACCCGCTTGGAGGGAGAAGGCATAATTAAAAGAGGAGAGAAACTTGAAACCTTTTTAAATTTTATTTCAAAAATATAAACAACTAATACGGCTTCGTGAATTACATTGTTCGTCCACTCAATTACGAATGCGATTACCTCATTCACACGGCACGCAATTTGACATTTTTCAGTTTAACTTGTTTTTTCCATTTGAAAACGCAGAGGAAATGAAAGCTTTTAGTAGAAGTTAATAAAATATTGAATTGAATTGGTAATGCAAATGCCGGCATGTGGAATCCGACAAGTTTTATATCTGGCTGGACAGTATAGTTTCTATAATAATAACCAAATTTTTTTTTTCTTTAATACACAAATTTAATATACAAATGTATGTTTTCTTTTATGGTTTTCATCTATTTCATTCCACTTTTACTGTAATTTGCTCTCAAAAATTTGTACGCCGAATTAAGCAATTCAGCATGTATTTGCAGTGCGAATTACGTTTGAGAAAGCGAAGTACGTAATTGGGCTGTCGTAAAAATACCGAATAAAGAGTTCGTTTAGGCCGTACCAATCCATAAGAGCTGCTACCAATACACAGAAAAAAACAGATGTATACCAGGTGTGTTAGTTGAAACTTGGTTTTTTCGATAAAGAAAACACTTAATTTTCAGAGGAATCTCAAAATTTTTTTAATTCAAAGTATTGACCATTGGTTTCTACACATTTCGCCCATCTCTCAGGGAAATTATGGATACCATTCCAAAAAAACTTTTTCTCTTTCGAGGCAAACCAAGGTCTTTTCTGGCCATGAGTTGACGAAAAAAAGCCTAATATAACAAAATTCCATTTCTGAATCGTTACAAAACCGACTCATTTCTGAAGTGGATGATGACTGGTGATGAAAAGTGGATCACTTACAACAACGTCAAAGGAAAATGATCGTGAACGTAGGGCAGTGTGCCGGCAATAAAGATATCCAGGAAGGTTTTTCTGTATGTTTGGTGGGATTGATAGGGAATTATCCGCTATGAACTGCTCCCCTACGGCCAAACTCTTATTTTCCCCAAAATTACAAGAAATTATTTAGCAAAATTCTGAATATTTGACATATGTAAATCAGATAATTCTAGATGGATGACCTTTTACTTAAACTAATATATTGAATTGAAATTTGTATTAAATTGTTAAATATTGTAGTTGTATGAATTGAAAAAAAATTGTACGCAAAAGACATTGTCAATTAAAAATTTTGTTAATTTCATCTGTAAAACAAATCAAACACAATCGAAAAGCAATTTTTAGAAATTTACCACAAAAAGCTAATTTTACCAAACATAAAATGATAATCAATATATTGTAATCTATTTTTTATTACTATTTAATTCACAACTTCATTTAGACCAAAAACGTTTGAATAAAAATCATGAAGTTGTAAATATAGAAATTTTCTAGATTCATTTTTAAAGCATTTTTTGTAGAAAAATTTTTGTAAACACGGTATATACATACCTATATACGAGTATATCTATATATATGAAAAAAAACAACAGCATCATTTTTCATATTTTAAATTCCAAGGTTTTACCAACATAAATTTATATGGTATATACATATACCTATATATATTTTTTTTTTCTTTTATTTTTTCCCAAAACGAAATATGTTTGCAATTAAAAAGCAACTAGTATGTGAATATATGTTTATATTTAGCTTTTCTTTAAAATATTTGTGGAAAATTCTGCACATTTTTCCGAAAATGTCTATATAATATGTATTATTGTACACGATTTATTGACTAACTCTCCCAGTAAGTACTTGTACAGTTTCCAAAAATTTTCCTCCTCTTAAACGAATGACTCTTTTTCTCTCCTTAGGCATCAAACCTTTACATTTCCCAAGATTTAACTTAACCTTTTGACTTCATCCTCATACTTTTATTTGCCTTTACTTTAATTTATGTTATTTAACGTAATTAAATTTATGGCGGCCATTATAGCATTGCGAATACCATTCGGAAGGCTAGAGTTCATATTTCTCGTACGACCAACATCCAAAAACTATAAAAAAATAATTTAAATAACAAAATAAGTTAATTTTTCCAATTGTAACTATGACATGAAATAAAATATATATTATAATATTCATAAAAACCATCCGCCGTTCGGAAGCGGCTTAGTATAAACTGTAGGTTCCTCCATTTCTTGGAAAAGCACCAAGACGCATACAAAGGAGGAGCTCGGCCGAAAATCGCTTCAGCAGTTACAAGGTTCCGGTCATAGGTATATGCATCTAACTTAAATTAATATAATTTTAATTTTTCATTTGATTATTCATTTTATTTTATTTTATTTTTCTTTTTTTAATTGATTAAAAAAAATTTTAATAAAGTTAATTTAATTTAATTTAGTTAAAATTAATTTAGCTTTATATTATTTCAATTTATTTTATTTTCTTTTATTTTATTTTTTTGTATCTTATTTTATTTTATTTTATATTATTTTCTTTTTTTTATCAATTTTTTTAAATTTATTTTGATTAATTTAATATTATTTTATTTATTTCAATTTATATTATTAAATTTTATTTTGTTATATTTTATTTTATTTTCCTTTATTCTACTTTATTTTATTTTATTTTTAATTTTTTTATTAAATCCGTTTTTTAATTTATTTTGATTTATTTTATATTATTTTCTTCTTCTTCTTCATCATTGGCGTTGGCACCGCTTACGCGATTATAGCCGAGTCAATTATAGCGCGCCATTCATCTCTTCTTTTCGCTACTTGGCGCCAGTTGGAAAGGCCAAGTGCACCCAGGTCACTCTCCGCTTGATCTTTCCAACGGAGTGGAGGTCTTTCTCTTCCTCTGCTTCCACCAGCGGGTACTGCATCAAATACTTTCAAAGCCGGAGTGTTTTCATCCATTCGGACGACATGGCCTAGCCAGCGTAGCCGCTGTCTCTTCATTCGCTGAACTATGTCAATATCATCGTATAGCTCATACAGCTCATCGTTCCATCGTCTGCGGTATTCGCCGTTGCCAATGCGCAAAGGACCATAAAACATTCGCAGAACTTTTCTCTCGAAGACTCCTAGACTCATCAGATGTTGACATCGTCCACTCTTCTGCGCCATATAGTAGGACGAGTATGATGAGTGGCTACTCAGCCCAAAGTATCACCTGTTGGCAAGAGTGATTCTGCGTTGGATTTCAAGGCTGACATTGTTGATGGTATTAATACTGGTTCCTAGATAGACGAAATTATCTACGACCTCGAAGTTATGACTGTCAACAATGACGTGGGAACCGAGACGCGAATGCGATGACTGTTTGTTTGACGACAGGAGATATTTCGTCTTGCCCTCATTCACTACCAGACCCATTCGTTTCGCTTCTTTATCAAGCCTGGAGAAAGCAGAACTTACGGCGCGGTTGTTGAGGCCAATAATGTCGATATCATCGGCGTACGCCAGCAGCTGTACACTCTTATAGAAGATTGTACCTTCTCTATTTAGCTCCGCAGCTCGTATTATTTTCTCCAGCATTAAATTAAAAAAGTCACACGACTTATTATTTTAGTTTATTTTATTTTAGTTTATTTTCTTTTATTTCATTTAATTTAATTTAATTTTGTTTTATTTATAAATTTTTTTAGTTTATTTTATTGTATATTTTTTAATTTTTCATAATTTTTTTTTTTAAATTATTTGATTTATTTTATATTATTTTATTTTATTTTTTACTTTATTATATATAATTGAATCCATTTTAATTATTTATTAAATTTTATTTCAAAAATTTCTTGAAATTTTCTCATTTCAGCAGAACCTTAGCTCAGTCGATCGAAACTTTTCAAAATTTTCATCTATTTTATGTACTCGTATGTAATGACAGTGTTTTTGCAGTTATATTTAACGTTTGTTTAGATTGTATTTTTATGGAGGAAAAATTGCCATTCAATTTTTAGTCCAATTACAAGTTTACCTTTATGACTAACATTTGATTACATTGCAGATTGGCGTGAAAAAACCTGTACAAACTAAAATCCATGTACTTATGTTTGTACTATTATTATTACAAGCTTACATGAACGAGATGTTGCAAAAAAAAAAATCCCTACACAGGTGAAATTCAATGAAAAAAGCACGAAAATCGTCAAGTTTCGAACATTTGCACGTCGATGGAGCGCTGTGATATTGTTAATATTTCTTAGGATTTTTTCACACATTTTTCGTTGTAGTCGTTAACTATTTTTTGTTGTTACTTTTCATTTTTTCCTCGTCACTGCTTTTCATACACGTATTTCCTCTCCCCCCTTTGCCCCTTTCCAGCGCTTTCTAATATCAAATCCAATGAATGAACTCACTTGCATGAGGCGCTTGTGTAGCTGTTGACTTGTATACTTCAGCGGACCGGTGGGTAGTTGTTGTTGCTGTCATTCAAACAATTTCAATTGGCCAGCATGAAAAACGAATGCAAACAAAACACACAAGCGTGTTTCTACATTTACATATATGGTACATACATACATATATGTTTGTACAACTATTGTATGAATCAACAATTCGCAAGGCCAGACGGCGGAGCGAGCCATCAGTTTAGTAAAACAGCCAACAAAAGTTAACAAACTAACAACGCAGCAACAACAACTAGCAAAAAAACATTGCACCATATGCGTGGGTGTTAAGGGATGCCATTGGAGGTGGACTGCTGATCGTCATCGTTGTTGTTCATGTTCGATGGCTGAAGGCTGAAGGCTGATGGCTCAGATATATTTTTTTTTTTCATTTTCCATTTATGTAACTTTTTCAATTTCTCGTTTGCAGCGCACATGTCGGTAACGGCCATTATACCCGTTGGTAAGAATAGTTAGATGGGGAAAACAACAACAATAACAACAACAACAACAGCAAAAACCAAAATAATGGAAACAATTGTGTAGAATTGCCAAAGCTTTTGGGCAGCAAAGAAGCAGCAGTTATCATTAAGCCAACCAAAACAACAACAACTAACGCAACAAAGTTAGACGCATACATACCTAGATACGCACACGTGCACGTAAGAGCATATGCAACACAACTGTTGGCAATAATGTCAACAATGCTATAGCGCATACCATAGTAGTAGCAACAAAGTGCTGGTTGAAAAAAAAATGTGTACATATGTTTGTACATATGTGCACGTGCAATCAAAGGAAATAATTGCGTTGACACGTGACACCATGTACGCCATATTGACTTATTGATATTTTGAATTTATTTATATATTTATTTTGCATACATGCATACATTTATGCCCATCATGTATATATGTGTGTGTGTGAATGTATCTCTTTTTGAAATATTCTGATAACCCCAAAATTTTAATTCCAATAAAGAAAATGATTTTTGTCAAATAAATTTTCATTCACACAAATATACATAAAACATATGTATTAGGTCCCTCCATTTGTTGGAAAAAACATCAAGACGCAAAACCACAAGCTGGAAGAGGAGCCAAACGAAGTGTCAATTATATACATATATTTTATTATAAATTATTTTGTTCTATTTTATTTTAATTTATTTTATTTTATTTTCCTTTTTAAATTTTTATTTTTATATTTCTTTAAATATATTATTATAATAATTAATTTTTTATTTCCTTTTTTGTTTTACTGTGTATACTATATTTAACTTTATTTATTTTCAATTTATTTTGCTATAAATTTTTTTATTTTTATAAATCAGTTATTTTATGATATATTTTTTAATTTTATTTAGTTTAAATCTATTTTAATTTGTATTCTTTCATTTGACCTTATATTATTCGATTTATAAATATTAAATTTAGAAAGATTTTTAGTTTAACACTTAAGAGCTGTCCTCAGCAGGATAACAAATTGAGCAAAAGGCGAGCAAATAAAATACCATCTGAGTTCATGGAGAGCACAACTTCTACCAACCTAGCTTTGTCCCACATATTATAAACCACGGAAGGCGATGGCTTTCATCTCAGGTATTTAGACATCTTATTTTGTAATCTACTAATTTGTACTCAACGCAATCCATAACAAAGTCTACTTACATAAAACAGTACAAGGTCCGGCTAATTGGTTCTCTCATTCTTATTTCAAACTTGAATTTTTACTATATATATATAATATATATGTATATATATATTTATATTTTAATACGTATTAAATTTTATTGGTGAAAAAGTTCCTTTATTTACCATACATCTAAATCTGTTTAACTGTACATATATATATTCATTTTATGTACGTATGTATAAAATACATTATGCACAATACATTTGTCAATAGTTAGTTAAATTGTCAGGAACCTAATTTGAAAATGAAATTTCATCACGCAAATCAATCATTATTACTCGTTACCGTTCAGGCACGTACAATGCATGAACAAAGGTACTAACTATGGTACTGTCAAAGCAACAAATTCTTGCAATTATACTTACACACCTACAATACATAAATATGGCGACTTTGGTTTAATTAATAGGGCAAATCATATTCCCATGCAAGTCATGTCAGAAGCACTATTTATTAAATATCGTCAATTAATATACCTTCTTACGATATACATGTGTACCATATAAATACAGGATATATGTATGTATTGTACTTTGGTATGAGCACTATCATCATCAAACATACAGAAATACCTTAACCGAAACTGAAAACCTGAAATATGATAACTCAAAATTTCTCGAAATTTCTAATGAATTTCAATTAAAGTTAAATATTAAAAATTAAAACAAAGTTAAATTAAACTAAATAAAAAAATAAAACAAAAAATAAATGAAACAAAAATAAAAATTAATTTATATTAAAAGAAATAAAACAAAGTAAAATAAAATAAAATAAATGAAATAAAATAAAATAAAATAAATGAAAATGGAATAAAATAAAATAAAATAAAATAAAATAAATTAAAACAAAATAAAATAAAATAAAATAAATAAAAAAAAAATGAAAATAAAATAAAATAATATACAAAAAAATAAAATTTAATAAAATAATATAAAATAAAAAATATAAATCAAAATGAAATAAAATAAGTTAATATAAACAAAATAAATTAAAAGAAAATAAAATATAATAAATAAATCAAAATAAAATAAAATAAAATAAAACAAATATAATAAAATAAAATGAAATAAATAAAAAA
>JAWMAG010000039.1:11700000-11715000 GCA_037013455.1 Ceratitis rosa
ATTATAACAACACCAACACCATCATGTTGTGTCAACAACAATTGCTTGTCCAAACTGAGGTTAATTATGCAATAGCGCCTCACCATATTTGGGTCGGTGTCGGCTAAGAGCGTGAAGCTGAGGTGACTACGCGTGATGACATGCGTTTTTGATTGGGCAACAGTTGTTACCGTCACCCATAAACACAATTCATATTCATATTCATATACGTATGTATGCATATTTGAGAGTTTGAGCTCTTCAGTGTGAAGATAGTGGGTAAAGTGTGTTAAAAATTTTCAAGAATTTTTGGAAATAAAATGTTTTGGTGCGAAAATAATTAAAGAATACTTTACAAATTTGATGGCATCCAATTTATATTACATTTATATTTATATTTATATTTTTCTCAAAGGGAATTGCCCATTATAATATGATTTGAATCTAAATATCAAACAAACATGAGCTTAAAAGATATGATTTTTGAACCAAGAGGAGAGAAATTAAGGAAACTCCGGTTCTGGCCACGCAACCTATTAAAACATTAGGCTCCCATGAGTTTGAGTTCGTACAGCGTATTTAAAAATTTTATATAACCACGACCGCTACATCAACGGGGTAGGCCATGACTATGCAGTCACCACTTTCAGGCTTCTTTGAGAAGAAGTTAAAGAATAATATGCTGAGAAAGGGGCGATGACCACAATAGCCGAGTAGTGAGCAGTGCATACTGCCATTCGGAAGGCTAGGACTCGTGTTCTAAAATTATAAAAAAATAATTTTGTTAATTGTATCGCTCCTTCGGTAGGGAATGTTATGACTATAAGTCTCTATAATTATTTTAAACCCAGTTCCAGACCCACGGGAAATAGGAAGAGCTCGATCTAACAAATCTATATATCAAAAGATTAGCAGGACCACCTCTAGTTAATGTTAAGCTTGCTGTTTTTGGTTGTGCCACGTCTGTTAGGTGTAGGTAAGTACATTTAGCGCATTTTATTTTTCATTTAAAACACTTTGCTGTGGACACAGTCCAGCGTAGTTTCACTGTTCTACACAAAATTACTTCTTCTCCCAACTTTTGCACGGCTATTGTCGACACTTCCAAGGCGATATGCGCGCGTGCTTCGATGTCACACGGCGACACGGCAACGGCGCCAACAGTGGGAAATGCATACTCGTACATCCTTTTTTAGTCAAATTATCTAACAATAAGCATCAGCAGGGGCGCGCGCGCGCCATCGCCACAACCGCCGACGAGACTGGCGAGCAAAAAGTCATGTGGATGGCAAAATGGACAAATATACGTAGGCACATACATATGTATGTCTAATGTAGACTCGTATGTTAATACGATATTCAGCATGCTTGTGCCTAAAAGGCAGCCACTGACTTCTGCACATACGAGTACATTTGTACGTCTGTATGTATGGTGTATGTTGTTGAGACCAAAAATATCAGCGACGTGATTAATTCATCGTCGGTGCTGAACAATAGTTGCTTAACACACGACACGACCGGAGACAGTAGCAATAGTATCGGTGGCGTCAGCAACCATAGTAAGCTGCTGGTATGGCGTAGCAAAGTGTGGCAGGTGAGGCAGTGCGGCGCGCTACGTGGCAACGCGGTGGGGGGCAACAACATGGCCATAATAGCAAAATATGATTATGAGCTTGATATTTGTGGGATTTTAATCTCAACATTGTCATCATAAAAGGCGCTATGTTGGTATAACACATGCGACAGCGGCAGCAACAACTACAACAACAACGTATTTTTTGGCGATTTTCATGTTTATTGATTTCTTGTGTTCATCATTATTTTATGAGCAGATAACAAAGGAAAAATAATAATAAAAAATTTTAAAAAAAAAACAAAGTTTTTGTATTTGTTTTACATTATTTTTTCCTCCTTCTCATTCGCCACAAGTGTACAAATAATAGTATAAGCAAAGTGTACTAAGTGATTTTTAGCAATATTTTGAATACAAAAGAATAAATTAATTATTTTTATAAAAAAAAGTATGAAAGACCTAAGTTACATAACGATCAACAATAAATTTTAAGCAGTGGTACTAGCTTTCCAAAGAAATTTGTGAATATGTAAAAGACGACGCTCTCACTAAACGCCACGGCACGTTAAGAATTGATGAAAAGGCGAAGAAAGTTAAAAAGTTGTGAAGTAGAATCTTCAAATCACTAACGAAGAAGTTGTTGAGCATGTCGGCATATCGCTAGGTTGATTGATGTCATGCAATTATTCAAGGGGGTTCTCGGAAGTTCGAGCCAAAATTCCCTACTTTTGGCAAAAAAAACAAAACATGACATTATCAGTGTTCAAGAAATGTTGAATGGAGTCAATTATAATTATAACTAATTCAGGGTTTGAGTCCTGGTTCGACCAACATTAATTAACTTTTCTAATTGCGGTCACCCTCGGAAGGGAAATTCCAGCTCTCCGAGTATATTTACGACATGAAGTAAAAAAGCTCCTCATAAAAATTCATCGGCCGCTTGGAGAAGGCTTAGTATAAACTGTAGGTCGATTCATTTGTAGGAAAAACATCAAGCCGCATACCACAAATCAGTGCCAATTATAATATACATAGATGGTTTTTAGCGGAGTTTCTAACAAAAACCTTATATCTGAAAAAATTGGCATATTTTCAGTACCAATGTGTAATTCACTATATGTGTATGGAATACCAAATTTCATGATTTTTTAACAGATTTCTGACCCAAGATCTGCAATCTAAAAAATCGGCTTTATATGTGCTACAGTGGTCTGATTTGTCGGTTCCAACAAATGGTCCTTCAAATGTACCAGTGTTTCTGTGTACCATGTTTGGTTGAGTTATCTCATAAGTTGATAGACTGTGGTTTTAGTTTGCCAACAAACAAACAGACAGACAGACAGATGTACATGGCTCAATCAGCTCAACTCGTCATTCTGACCCACAGTTAGTATAGCACTTCATGTAAAGTCTAGTGATATAAATTGTTTCAAATACTTAATACAAAGTTTCAAGATCTCCGGAAGGTCTGCAAAATATTCCTCCGCGGCGTCGATGATTTCCTCGCGAGAGCTGAATTTTATATTTTCGCGACTCGGCTCTCACGTCACTGTTGACAGTCATAACATTGAGGTCGTAGATAATGAATTCAATTCGTCAATTTTAAGATTTAACATTATCTGTTAGCAATATAACATTATCTGTTAACAACATAACATTATCTGTTAACAATATAACATTATCTATTAAGGATTTAGCATTAAAAACAGCATTTCACTTCACCGGTAAAAACGAAATAAAATTAATTTTGATGACTGCTTTAACGATAACAATCCAAATGTTTCTACTGAATCGATTGAAATTTTCTGGTTAAGGTGAAATTTATCGTTTCGATGCAGCCTTGCTTTAAAACTATTGTACCACAAAAAAAGCTTAGCTATACGTATTCACTACAGGGTATTTACGAGCATGAAAATGTATATGAATCTGTTTGTGCGGTTGCGTCAACATGCCACTGTGTCACTATGCCACCATTTCACCTTGTCTCTATGGCAATATGCCACTGTTTGATCAGTTTGGTCATTCGGCCAACAATTTTTTTCTCATCATCTTCATGGACATTACTGTTGATTTTTCATCAACATCTGTGGGCATAATAATTCGAACGAATGGTATACTCGTACGTACGTATGTACGTATGCACATATGTCGATACACCGACCAAATTTGGCCAAAATCAATAATGGTGACGCACATGCCATTACGGTCTGGTTTGTAGCTAAAAGAAAATTTGGAAAAGTTCAAAGCTAAAATTAGATAGAAATTTTAAAGATAGAAATGTATGGATTACGTACTTCTGATGAGACAGCTTTTCAAGTAATTCATTTACGCACAAGTTTTTAAATACATATGGTAAGTATTAATAAAACTCCGGCAAATACGAGTATACCTATACTAGATTATCTTGTTCCTAAAAGAAAATTTTTTGGTTGAATTAAATAAGTTTTATGTGGCCATCATCTTACTAATTATACATTATTCAAAAAGCATTTTCATCTAGAATTATTTTCCTTTCAAAAAAGGTCACTGGATATTTTAATTCAGAACATAAATAGCACAACATACCGCTTCAAAAGTTTTGTAGAAGCAAAGCTTCACTTCCGACGAACAGCCAAACAGGGAAGCAGAATAGCAGCCAAAAATCAGGTAAAGAGATTCTTCAAGGAATCACTTCGAGTGGAATCAAGATATAAATAGATAATTTAATTTCCCATTACGACTTCTTATACCGAAGCCACTATCAACTGGTCAACTTAATATATTATATTATATTATATAGTGGTTCTAATAAGATATTTACTTGGCTATAGGTGGAAAATATTAAGTTAAGATATTCGAAATCTTCAAATATCGAATACAAGAAAGTTTTTGTACACCCAATTATCAAACGAAACGAACTATAATTACGAATTTTCGCATAGTTCGATCACAGGCCTACTTCGCGGTAAGTTCTTCTAATCTCATGGCTACTCATACACAGAATACACTTTCATAGGCTAATCCGTCAGTCAATCAGTACGAAAATTTACATGCGAGTATCTATTTATACATATAAGTTACTTTATATTTTGTCACAATATTATGAAGCCCACGAGCCCGAACAGTATTAACATCCAGCGGCTTAGTGTTACGAACAATCCACGGGTTATCTTCTCCTCTACGGGTTCGAAATGAAATACCATTAGAACTAAGCTGAGAAAGAGTGAAAGTAGTAGCATATGCAAACGATCTCATGTTAACGGTATAAGCACTGTTTCCCACTACAATCATTCAGTTTTCTTCACTCAATTCTACAACAATTCCTTGGGATCTTAAACCAAAAATAGCATGCTCGGCTTTCAGACTTTAATTTCATTGAAAAATCATCGTGACTGATGAGGCCCATTTCCACCTCGATAGCTACGTCAGTAAGCAAAACTTTCCCATCTGCAGTTCGGAAAATCCAAGATTTATTGTTGAAAAGCTTCTCCATCCTCAAGGTGCAACTGTTTGCTGCGGTTTATGATCCGACGAGGCCATTGAACCCTACTTTTTCGATAATGAATGGATTGCGCTATCGAGAGATGATTAATTATTTTTTATGACCGAAATTGGATGGTATTGATTTATATGGAACAACGTTTACCTTCAACAAGACTGTGCTACGGGCCATCAAAAAATCATAATAACACCTCTTATTGGAAAAACCTATATTAAACAAAAGGAAATGGCATTGTTTCGGTAGCTGAGCATCTCTGGTTTAAAGACAAATCGAAGAATGTGATTTACAAAGAACGAATCATGTCTGACCACTTCGTATATATTTTATTATTGCGTGTATTATTTAGTCTTCCTTTTCATCAAAGTCCATTTGCTGAAAATAATTCACATTTCTCTAGAGTGAATGAAATAAAAATCTAAAGATCACACTAGAATTTGCTACCACTGATAAACCAAAATAACTTTATTTTACATTTTATTTAAATGAAAACAAAAAAAAATGTGTACAAACAGGCCATTTAAGATAATCATTTTCATTTATCAGAAAGAAAAACATTGCAAAAACTTGTCACGCAATCCACTCGTCATCTCTTTAAATTCATTAACCACAAAACCATTTCTCCATTAACTTGATAACATCAAGTGGAATTTCGTACTCCCATTTAAACGAATTGTGCATATTCATTTTGAGGAAAACTTAGAGTACTTAGTACGAGTATCTCTTAGTCAAACTTAACTATATGCATATACCTATAGTATACAGCACCCCTGCAGGGAGCAGACAGACTAATATGCAAAAATTCTAATTGAACTCCAGTTAAATACTAGTATTTTGAAGATGAAATCATACCAGTTGCTTATTTTCATAGCAGTTTATCAGTAAAAGTTGTACTGAAATTATTAAAATTCACTAAAAAAAATGTTGAAAACGTTGACGGTTCGTAAAACTAAAAAAATATTCGGTCATCGTGAAGCACCTTGTCGGACCGCACTACAGAGTTTTGGGGGGAAACAGTGGAGCTGTTGGGACAAGTTAGTGGTATGAAGAATAAAAGACGAGCATGTCGCTCAAGAACAACTGAGAATACTGCTGTTATAGGCCAATGTGTTGAAAAAAGAAGGTTTGGCAATCCACGCCGTTCTTTGGAATTGTGCAGTAAAACTCAAGCCGACGGATCATCAACAAGGTCGTGTCTTTCTATATTGGATCCTCTAAATGCATGCAAATGATCCGGAATTTCTTCGGAAACTTTCAGAGTTCGCTCATACGAACGACATGGCCTTTGCTGCCTAGCAGCAGTCTCTTAATTCAGCGAGCATATGAGTGCAAGTGGAGTAGAAACCCGCTTGGCTATGTGTTGTAATTTTCGACATCGAACTTTCCTTTTTTTGGATCCTCTAAATGAATGCAAATGATCCGGAATTTCTTCGGAAAATCAACTTGACTGTTGAGGCTCATTTCCACCTTGATGGCAACGTCAATAAGAAAAACTGTCGCATCTGGGATTCGGAAAACCCAAGATTTATAGTTGTAAAGCATCTTTATCCTCAACGTGTTACTGTTTGTTGCGGCTTATTGTCCGGCGAGTTCATTGGACCTTACTTAACAACAGTAACGTTGAATGGATAGCGCTATCGAGAGATGGTTAATGATTTTTTGTGTTCGGACCGGGATGGTATTGGTCTGGATAGCGTTTACTTTCCACAAGACGGTCCTACGTGCCACACAAGCAACGAAATCATCGATCATTTAAGAGAAAAGTTTCCGGATAGTGTTAACTCTCGAAGAGGGGATCAAAATTGTCCACCAAAGTCATGTGATTTAATACCTTGCGACTTCTTCCATTGAGGCCACGTGAAAGATAAGGTCTACACCAACAGGTCAACGTCGACTTAAGCCCACAATGATGAAATTCAAGAAGCTATTGAGGGCATTCAGCGGCTACTTTGGGATTTAATGATGGAAAATTTCATAAAAAGTATACGGTCCTGTAAGCGTAGACTTGGCGGCCTTTTGGCTGATATTCTTTTCAATTATTAATGGCATATCTTTATCTTTACATTGAAGTAAACATTCGAACATTTATCTCAAAAAATGTCATTTTTCTTTGAGTATCAAAAGAGCACCTCTTATTGGTAAGCCCGTAGTTAATAACTACTATTTTTTTCCTGCAAGGTATCAAAACAATATTGTTTTGTATTTGTGTATGCGTGAATGTGTGTATTTACTTTACCCTGTCTGTTGGCACTTGCAATTATTATGGTTTAGATATTCAGCTAATATTTCAGCATCAAAGTCAATGTTGTTTGAAGGAGTAAATGTAAACAGTAATTAAGAAGGCAAAGCGCGTACACAATTCGATAATTTCAGTTAATTTCCAATTTGTATTTGAATCTACTTAACACTTAACACTTAAGATGCCATCAGATTTCAACGTTGTTTGCCACCTACAAAATGAAAATATCAAGTAAATGGAGTGGATAATGTGTTTTGCACTGCCTAAGAGGATTATATACGCGAATGTTTATCAATAAATTTAGAGGAACGTTTAAATTGATGTTGTGACACCGTCAATTTTACAAATTAATATATATATATATATTCAATTATAGGTCTGCATGTTAATATGTATATTTGTATATTTGTATAAATGTTTGTGTTTGCATCATTAGCTGCGTTGAGGCTGAATTAAATGTCAAAGCGGCTTAAATTGACGTATAATTATCAATATATAATATTATATTTAAATGCGGCTAATACGAGGCATATTGAGAAAAAACTGAACCGAAGCGGAGTCTCAATTTATTTATACATTCCTCGAAGTAGTATTCCGCCACAACCTTAGATTCATTCTCCAGCTTCTCCTTTAGTCGGTTGAAAAACTTCTTCCACTCATGTACAGCTTCGGGGAGGTAAAGAGCTCATCCACAGTCAAACTGCTATCGTCACGGAGCACATTTTCGATTTTTTCAGACATTTCGTTAGTCACAATTGAAAGTCTTTCGCTCTTTTGTTCAACATGCACAGATATAGGTATGATCGTTTTTAAGCGACACCACTGCGTGTTAAGCAATTTAGCGCGAGACTGAACCGACTTTGTTCAGGAGAGGTACTGTCGCGCAAATAGTTTTCAACGTAACGATCTCTCGTTGCAAAGCGTCTGACTTCATGACTGTGTTGCAGAGATGGCGAAAATAAAGTCTCTCTTTCAGTGAGAGCTACAGTATATTTACTTTCTGGTTTTGCCTCGTAATTATGAAGATGTGTGGTTTAAGCTATTCATAGTCCGTAAATGTTGTGGTTTATAATGCAATTGAAGCAATTCGGCAATCTATTTAGTTGTGTGAATAAAGGTTTCTTCACTAAGAATTATTAACTCGACAATTGTATAGAATCAGAGGTAAGGAAATGCAGCAGCGACCACAACAGTCGGGGAATTTACAATAAGTACTAACACTAAGTCCGAGTTCTAGTCCGACAGAGACCCTCCGTTGGCACAGAATGTCAAGCCCTACGAATATATTTCTGGCATGAAATAAAAGCCTCACTATAAAAATCCATCCAAAGAAGCTCTACCAAAAATCACTTCAACGGTTAGAAACCCCCAATTATATACCTATATAGAGCTACACTAATACGATCCAAGCAGTTCGTTGACAATGGGCTTTAATCTTTCACACAATGCGCTAGATTAAACCCTGAAGAAGGAGGATGATGTCGAATATAGCCCCTACTTTTGAAGCCACGAAAGGAAAATGTATTCCGATCATACAAATAAATATTTTTCAATGGTTTTCCCTATATTGAAATGCCTCAACAGTGCAGTTAATGATGGAGTATCACTTCAATAAGATCGCTGTTGAGTTTGGCCTCACTGTAGCCCACTTTTTTCTATCTCTCTATAAAGAGAATTTTTCATAAAAAATGCCAAACTTCTTTCGCTTTGGCTTCAGTTCTTGGACAGTTGATGAGTCTTCATACCGAGGTCTGTATACAAAATCCTTCTCAAAGTTCCTGCGAACGGTTTCGAGTTGATGTTGATGCTTGTTCGAGTACACATAGAGCTACAGCAGCAATAGTTTCTACTGAACGCACTGGACGAGTGTGTGTACGAGTTTGTTTATCCAATACCGAACCGAATTGGGAATCTTGCTGCACAAATTGATCCACTAACTGTCATTCAAAGCAAGAGCTATCGAATCCCCATCGACTTTCTCCAACCTTACAGTGTTTTTAAATATTATCTAAAGGCATGGACACTTGAGGAGCAGGTAAGCTGCTGGTGCACTTCCAACCCAAGGCGTACAACTTAGCTACTGCTAGGCAACAGACCTAACATTTACCAGCAATAAACAAAAGAGTACTTAGTATTCTAACAGGTGTATTGACGGAACAACTACCTCAAAGAGAGAGAGAGAGAGAGAGAGCTGTGTACAGAGCATGCACAGAAGAGAACGAAATACTGAAACACCACCTTTGAGAGTGTCCAACTTTCAATAGATCGAAACACAATGCCTTAAGCTTCCACTTACGGAAACGGATAAGCTTGGGTAGCTGCAAATAAAGCAGTTAATCAAAACAGACCAACACACAGTTGAGAAACGTAAGGAATCACAATGAAACCAACTAAACTAAGTAACCAAGCAACTGAACACGTAATCTTGGCTCTCCAGCTCATGGCACGCCCAACCACTGGGATTGCAAACATGATTTCCAAGCCAAGAAAATTAACCAAGTTATTTACCATAAATATGCGTTGTCTCCATGGAGATTACTCTTCAGAAAACATTACAAAATTTACTCTACCCACGAAAAAAGAAATTGTAAACATTTAATTTGTACTCCCGATTTGGTCGTCCAAAATAGATTACATCTAATAAAAGCCTATTAGCCCACTAAATACATAAGCAGTTTATAAAAAATAAAGACGCAAAAAGGTAGTACGAGTCTACGCGTGGGTTTGCATGAATGATTAATACAAATAATGTAACGAGATCGCCGAGGGATTAATCATGAATGACCTGCATTTCTGATAAGAGGGGGGTTGGGGTATTATGTAAAGCTTGTAAGTTCCTCTGTAAGTTCTGTAAGGTACTCACTTATTCATGTTTGTATGTACGTGTATTTACGTACGCATATACGGCAATCACTCACAGCTGACACATAGCTGCGGCGACACTTTCAAATTCTTGTCATAACTTCGCTAAACAAAAATTTCGGCGTGAAGTCGTTATTATCGCGTGAAATGAGATTTTATCTTGAACACATTTCGATGGAAGGGGGGGGGAATAAGAAGTGGCAATGTGAAGAGAATGCGCGTATAAGCCGCAACAATGCAAAGAAAAAAAAAACAGAAGAAGAGGGAGTGTTAACGTAAGTACATACATATGTACTATATATATGTATATGCATACAAGTATCTGCCATGGAAATCAATGTTCAAAGAACAGGAAGAAATTCATCGGGTGTTATTACGCAGGTAGTGTAGGAACAGTTAGACAGTTAACAGCATGACAAAGGCAGCAAGCACAACTGGAAGTACATATTTACACACTCAACTCAAGAGAGGAAGGAAACCGTGTCAATTTTAAGTTGCCGCGAAATGCGCTAATGTGCTTGGATGTTTCAAGGGGTAGAATATTATGAAACAAAAAACAAAAAAAAAAAAATAGTAATAAGAAAATGCGTTTAATAACGGTTTCGCTGTACTACGCAGAGAAAAACAAAAGATAGTAGGAAAACAACAAGCAGTAGAATCACCAAGCAACTACGCCTCCAAGCGGCATTTACCATATATTCGAATGTAGAAAATTTTCAATATACATAGTTGCAGGCATGTAAGGCAGAGCTTACTTCGATTATGATGCGAATTAAATGAAAATTCTACAGTCGATATAACCGCATAAGAGATTTTAGCCGAGTCAACAGTGGTGCGCCAGTTTTTTTTCCCAGCCATTCGGCTCGTTTGGTGACTTCAGTTGAAGCCTGACCTCTTTTGAAGATCTTACTCTTCTTTATCATACTGTGACATGAACTCTCATAGCTCGCTCATACGAACGACATGGCCTTTGCAGCCTAGCAGCAATCTCTTCATTCAGCGAGCATGAGTGCAACTCGAGTAGAAACCCGCTTGGCTATGTGTTGTAATTTTCGACATCGAACTTTCCTTTTTTTGTTGACGAGCACTCTTTGCTGCTACTAGATAACGTGCCGAGTCAATGTCAGATTGTCCGAGCGTTCGCAGGTCAAGAGAAATGGAGACACTTAGTCCATCTAACATAACATGATTAAACTGGTTGGGAGTTTTTCGAACCGGAGTCAGAGATGTAGATTGATGAATTCCCTTGCGCAGGAGTGTAAACCTGTAGACATATTTCGGACCACGGAAAAGTCGACCTGACTCAGCCTTTTAGGGAATTTTTCATCATAGAGTTTGAAATTTTCGAAATCTGCGCGGAAGATACTTTCTTTACCATCCTGGTGTTTAAGTCAACAAGCATAACTTTTCACAACGTGGCAATGTCAACGCCCATAAATACGAGCCAGACGCTCAAAAAAGGCATATTTGGTCACATCGACCTTTTCTTCCGTCGAGGTGTGGAGGCAAGTCAGCGATAGCGCTTTCCATTGATGCGAAAGGTCCTCTCTCACCAAGAATCCGTCACCAAATTTGCGCGCCTTTATAAGTACACTTTCTTATAAGTCTCATACTTGTACCGTTCATCGTACATTCTGCATATTTTTATGAAGGCTTCAACCAGCTGGACAACGTCTAACTCCTAAATTAGGGGATGAACATGCCCTCAAATCATTGTCTTCAATATTCGAAATTGGAAGTTCTCATCCGAGGCTGCATGAAACTCTTCATTGAAGCTGGTTTCTACGTTTCGGGTAACAGAACCACCACAAAACCTCGCCAATTTGAACACATTTATGCAGCGACCTGCTTGCCTCGATGCAGACACGCGTTCGCAGTCAGACCTCTAGTGAGCAGAAGTTGCAACTGTAGCACTGTAGTGAACCTTAAACCCGGACATGTCGAAGCTTTTATTTTCTAGCCGTATGCTCCACACGTGCGATTTGGGTACTTTGAGTAAGACTTGAGTATGACCCTGCAACTGCCACCACCAACAAACGCCGACTGAACAAATATAAAATTCTCTCTGCAACAAATTTCGGAATAAAAACTGTAAAAATATTTAAATATAGAAACAGTGGGTGTATGAAAGTACGTGTGTGTGTGTGTGTGTGTGTGATGGCAGTTAATATTGTGAAAACTCTGGCGCATACGAGACATTCCCACTACATTC
Organism: Ceratitis rosa; assembly: GCA_037013455.1. Taxonomy (NCBI): domain Eukaryota; kingdom Metazoa; phylum Arthropoda; class Insecta; order Diptera; family Tephritidae; genus Ceratitis; species Ceratitis rosa. Next base: position 11,712,344 of record JAWMAG010000039.1, read on the forward strand.
TTTCTCTTTATACCATTAACCGCTTATATGCTTATACGCTTATAAGCACACCAAGTGGCCCGTACGGGCATGCGGACATGTACTAACATACACACATATGGTACACACACACATACAGAAATTCATGTATTGTACTATATAGAAGGCGCCGTGGGTAAATTTTAATTTATTTTTCACACTCAATAAGTTAAAATCCTTTTTTCGCCAAAGCAGTCAGGCGTTCACGCACTAATACCCAAACTCTCTCTACGCGGGAAGAACGAGCAGCACTTCTTGGAGCAAAAGCTTATATGTACATATCTAGTGATTTTACACACTCATTCCATGACGTATACGAAAATAACAACAACTTGTGCGGTATGTAATCAGTAAAAATGAAAATATATTGCCAAATTGCTAAAGACAACGCGATGGAGCCGCAGGAAGAGAAGGAAGAGGAGGAGAAATGAAAGAGAGTGGCAGGAGCAAGTGAAGGATGTATATTACAAGTCGGTCATAAGTGGCATTGATTCGTGTTGGTGAATATTGTGCGCCACCATCGTATAATGTATGATGAAATTTGGTATTTCGTGAGATGTGCCTTATTCATCATCATACTTTTGGCGCTGCTTCAACGTTGAAACATCAAATAATCACATATTCGTATACGTATTAATACACTTACAAATATGTACCCATATGTTCATGTAGAAAGTTGAAAATGAAAAAAAAAAAATACCTCAACAAGAGTATAATATTTGCGTGGAAGCGCAAGCTTTCTGGTTAAATAAATCGAAAATAAAAAAGTAAGGATGCGCTGGGCTTGTACACGTATGTAAACTGAATTCTGACCATGTATAGTTGAACTTCCGATAGAACAAGATGCATTTCTGAGGACAATCAATATTGAAGTAAAGCCGATGTCCACCAATGAGCAGGTACACTGCTTAGTGCAGTCCTTAGCACCGCTGTGAGAACATATATGAAACTGAAGTTTAATATAACGGCTAAAGGGATATTCGGCCGAGCCCCTCTTGTTATTTACGGTGGGCACTGTGAGGCTTGAGAGTGCTATAGTTTGCAAGCAGCCCCCAAATGGACGATAGATTCTTATGCTTTTAAAAATTTTGAAATGATAGCTGCATTAGTCGAGTGGTTAAAATTGCGACATACGGATCGCCAGTGTTCAAGACCTAGTCGACCAACATTCAAAATTAAATTTATTAATTCCGGTCGCTCCTCGTCATAGAATGTCAATCCCTCCGAGTGTATTTCTGACCTGAAATGAAAGCTCTCCTCTTAAAACTCCATCAGCTGTACGGAAACGGCTTGAATTGAGGAGTAGCTCGGTCGAAAATCGTTTCATTGGTTACAAAGCGCTGATCATTTACATTAGAACTGGCCAAAAACATGTAGAAACCAGAAAAAGAATAAAGATGCGGCGAGCAGAGTGTTTGTTAATTGTTTTGGTGGTATTAACCGTAAAATATTCCCCTAATATTTCGGTAGTGACAGTCTTTGGCCGGATAAAAATCTAGGTCGTTCCGGTGTGAAGAGAACTAGTCGCCACTTACGACAGTCATGGCTTACCCAGGGTAAATTATTAAGCCCCTAACACGCAGGTGCATTCCGTGTCTAAGTCAAGTCCAGCAGTTTTTGATTTATTGAAATCAACCTGGTATGTGGATGTATTTTTTTGGAGCAACCTGCCAGATGGGACCAGTAGGATAACATATATGCCACCGACATGACAGTTTCGAGATTTTCGGTCATAAACACGCTAAAAAAAGCCTAAAACCATGAAATTTGATTTTCTGAATTCAAATAATTTTTGGCGCTGACCTTGCCCTGCCACAAAAGATATGAGAATTTGGTTAAAAAATTCAGCAAAAAAGAATCTAAGAGCATGAAATTAGGTATTCGAGACACATAAATTCAGACTACACTTTCCAAAAATAATTAGATTTCTACTTCTATCGCGGGCTAAGGTTAGTGAGTATATTCGATCGGTTCTCGGAGACTTTGCATACTTAATATTATTGACACAAGCTGTGGGTAGACGTTTCTCACACTCTTTGTGAACCTACTATTGAGGATATTGAGGAACAGTAGTGCAATGAAGCTGACCTCAGAAGGCAGCTACATATTTTCGTCTACAAGATTGGAACTTTTGAGCGCTTAGAACTATGGATAGATTTTAGCCATTGAAAGTAACCTAAACTTTAACCTAAACTCATTTCAACACTGCCTTCTTGTGATTCAAAAGTTAAATTACTAAGTAGAACAAGAAGAAGAAATTGATATTGAAAAAGATTTGAAATATTTGAAAACATTCACAAGCTTTCCTACCTTAATGACGGTATTAATAATTTTTTTTTTTTTTTGCTCATAATAAATATCTTTATCACACAAATCAATAAGCAAGCTTCCGCTTAGCGCCTACGAATTCTTCTTTCTTAAAGTATTACGAATTCACTTCATCGTTGCTATCCCTTAAGTATTTATACCGGAAACCTCGAAATTGATGTTCTACTACTCATAAATATTAGCGTGGGACTACTAACGTCTTCTTCTCTTTCTCTCCCTACATATTCTTGGCTTTCAGCGCTATGCCAACAAGCAACAACTCTCCTTCCTGCTGGCTGTGAAGCAACATTTTTTCATTTAATTTTCGTTAT